>JAOXJP010230586.1:0-10766 GCA_025762735.1 Platanus orientalis
TTAGAGGGCTAGCAATAAGATTTGTTTGCCGTTGTATTCTCTTTGATTGCTTGCATGTGTTAACATTAGAACCAATATTCATGTCCAACCTTTTTCAAAGTAGAAAAACAAAATTTAATTTTATAGATAATTAGGATGGTCTCCATGATTTTTTATATATAATCTTTTCATCACATCATTCACCATAAACCACAAAACCAAATAGTAACAAAAAAAATTTTCCTTTCATTTCATGATAAGTTCTTACAAAGTCATAAGTACACTCTGTCCAAAAAAACAAAAAACAAAAATACATAAATCCTTAGCTAGTAGGGTCCCCTCTAATTCTCTCAGCCAATCTACTCAACCACCCCTTGGAGGGTCTTTGACCTACATAATTCCTCTCGTAGGTTGATCTCATGTCCCGCTCCCCTCCTACTGTAGTCACCATTTTCCTTTTAGATGTAGTCCCTACCACTGGCAAGTTTCCCTCACCTCCCTAATTTGAAGGGGGTGCTGTCTCTACCAACACTAGAGCATGAGAATCATCTTTGACCTATGGCTCCATAGCCCTGGGGGCATCCCTGGCAATCCCCGGATTTGCCTCAATCTTAGCCTCGACTGGCACACCCTCTGCCCTGTCTAAGCCCACTGCTGTGGCTGCCCTAGAACTCGAAGGCCCTCGGCTTGTTGTTTTCTTCATTCTCTATGTCTGTCCTACCAGCTGAAATTAACATCACCAAACAAGTTAGAAATTAAAACCAAAATTAAAAGGATCAAAACAAAAACAAAAAAATAAAACAAACCCAAACCTCAGTAATATGAGCCCTGTATCTCTGCCTCTGAGAGGTGAGTTCCTCCCCCATATCATGGCATACCTGTCTCACCAGAGTGTGAGACTGGGCCAACATTTCAAGAACTCCCATAAAATCCTCCTGAGGCACCTAAAAGAAAATGAAAGAACTAAAACAAACAAAATAAAAAGATAAGACGAACAAAATAAATAAATACCTCAATCACTGAGGGGGGAGGAATCTAAGCCTCCGGTATTGGGCCAGCTGGGAGAGATAGCTCCTGTACCTCACCTCTCCCATCAGTCATAGAAACCGACATAGGTAGCACTCCTAACAAACTCTCAGCTGAGACTCTCTTACTCGGGGCTCTCCTCCTCCTCCTTTCAGGGCTGGCACCCCCTCTCCTTGACGCACAGCCTCGGGTTGCCCAGTTGGGCCAGCACCAGCCTGTCAAACAAAACAAAAAAAGAAACAATTAAAAATAACTCAAACTAAAATAAACAACAAATCAAAATCAAGTAAATGAACTTACCTCTCCACCAACCAAACCTCCCAAAGGTCCACGAGTTTGAGTATCCCACCACTCAGAGTAGTCTAGCTCAGGAAACAGGTAGGAAACTATAGGGATACCCACCCATGGACCCCTCAGACTCTATCACACTAGGGGAGGGCCCGACACCACAAATCTATCACGGGAGGCTAGCTGTCTGTAGCACCTCTCCCCGAGATACCACTCCACCTCTCCCGGGGCCAGCAAAATAACCCTAGACATCGACCAATCCAAGGCAACCCGGAACTCTCTCTTAAGATCCCCACTTAACCCCCAAGCTGTCCCAGGATCCCAATTAACCTACAAAACAAGCAAACATTAATAAACAAAATAAAACACAAACTAAAAGGCTTAAATTTTTACCTGAGCAGTTGTGATCTGGTCCAAATCCCGTCTAAACATAGAAGTAGACTTTCGTGCCTTTGAATAAGTGTGAGAGATCTTCTACCTCTCAACACAAGGCACTGGGAATAGAGCCTACCCCTTTTTGCGAGGTGCTAGGGGGGTCAACCTCTCATAACACCAAACCTGTAAAAAAACAAAAAAATTTGTCAAATTAAAAAACAAAACAAAAATGAACATAAAATCAAACGACTTAAAACAAAACTACAAACATCTTACCTCCCATAAGAAGTCAAGGCCCAAAAACACTGCCTTCTCCCCATTAGCCACCTCACCCATGTAATACATCCACCCAAGGGCAGATCTACCCCAACCATATGTCCTAACCCTAGGAAGGTCCTCTAGAGCAGGGAGGAAGTTCAGGAAGATCCGGTCACTCTTCCCGCTGAAGACGGATCTCGTAAACATGTACAAAAGAAAATCTCAGATTGAGTAATCAACCTCCATGTCCGAACTCTGCTCCGTAGCCCAAATGTACTCCTTCTCAAACCAAGAAGGTAAGATCCCCCTGAATCCTTTGTTAAAGTGAAGAGGCTGTGGCCCCAAGCACTTCTTGATCATATCATCAGAAGGCATCATCTCGTATGGAGGAGGATCACCCCCCATAGGTAGCCTAGTCATCATGTAAAAATCCGCCGGGGTCACTCTTATCCCCCCCATGGGTAAGTGAAAAGTACAGGTGATTGGAGACCATCTCTCCGCTAATGCCATCAACAAAGCCTTGTCAACCTTTAGTAGCAGAATACCCAAAAATGGCCCAAAACCCATATCAAGGACCTTTGTCTACACCTTCTTACAAAGGCTCTTCCACAAATCAAGAACCCCAGACCAAGACCCGTGGGTCTCCGCTTTTCCCCTAGCCTGTAAAAACAATGAACAGACATAAATAAATAAATAAATACATTGACAAAACTTCAAAAAGGAATAAAAATATGCCTATCTACGGGTGTATGCCTGAATTCAGGGTATGCCTGATATACATTATATGCCTGAAATACCAATACGCCTAAACACAAAGGCACATGGAATTTAGGCATACTAAGTATTTTCAAGAAAAAATGACCAGATACAGGCGTATTTCCTCTTCATCTTTAAATAAACAATAAAAAATGTCCAAAAACAACAAAATAATTTATAGATTAAACAGTTGAGAAGCAATAAACAAAAAGAAAAGAGGGATTAGGGTTACCTCATCCTTGCTAAGTTCTTCCAAAGAGCTTTCTTGTGAGATGGGAGAAGAGGATAAACCCTTGCTGATCTGTTAGCATCCATTGTATAAAGGAAATTAAAAATCAAACAAGCATGAAAATGCCCTCTGGAAGCAAATTTCTCTCTCTATTTAAAAAAAAACAAATCTAATAAAAATGAACAACTTACGGGAGTTTTATTTTAAACTCACCATGACAGTACGCCTAAACGATCCATACGCCTAAACTCTAACTAAGTTAGAGAATAGGCATATAGCATAGATTAGGCGTACCCACCCAACTCAGCAGAATAAAAACTAATTCTCGGCATTCATTTTGTAGGAATGGATTCTAGACTCGTCTATTGGGAACCATTCACCACCACCACCACCATCAAATTCACATACATACTCGTCTCACTCCCACCAAAAGAACAAGCCATCTGGGCTAACCAAAGCAAGCTTGGAACTACTCTATCACTATCACAAGACAATCTCGATTGGCCTCTCCTAGAAGCAATTGTATCTTTCTGAGATCCAATGGTCATGGTTTTCCACTTCGGGAAGCATGAGTTGACCCCCACCATTGAAGAGTTAGAGTCTTTTCTGAATCTCAAACACTGTCATCACACTGACGCAATCTTCTTGGTGCACAAAAACAACTACTTCAAAGACTTTCAGTTTGCTCTTAATGTATCAAAGACTTTTTTACCCAAAGAAAATTTAGGGGTTTATCTCCATTGTCCTTTCAACCTTTTATTGGATAGAGGTTGGGAGAAGGTAGGAGATTTCTTAGATCCAGCCAAGTACAGGGCTTTCACATGAACAATTTTGGGCTAACTTCTTTTGACCCGTAGTCGACATCATATCAGTGGGGTTCTCTGTAGCGTTCTAGAGCAGCTGTCTGAAGGAAAGACATTGGCACCCATGATCATTGCATAAACCACATCCAGTCTATCTCATTGTGCTTGACACCGCAAAGGTTGATTATACGGCTGCCTAGCCTTTCTTCAAGCATGGCTTCGAGGACATATCTCCTCATTACCTTTGTCTACTCGTCAAAATCCATCAGTTTTAACCCCTTCAGGGAAGAAAATGGTGGTAGATTATCAGGAACTGCTAACCAATCTGTCCACCAAATATATCACTTGGAAAGCCAAATGGCACAAGACACACTATCCACATCTGTTCTCAGAGAACTGCGCCTACATAGTTCTCACAGGTTTGCACAATAGCACACTATATGTACCAATCTAGGTACTTCATCAGTTCAACCTTCGTCAAGACTTGTTCAACTTTTTCACCACTTATGCAGACATCTACAAGCTCGATTATAAAACACCTCATTCAGTTTGGTTTCAACTAACTATCCTCTAGGATACTTCGCACACTCGGCACCAAGGCACCTACCCTTAGTATCTACCAAGATGCCTGAAACATCTCCTCCTTATGATTCATGGATCCTCAACCTCATATCTGCATAATCATCAGGTTCAACTACTAATCATCTAAGCAAGAGAGTCCGGTCTGACAAACCTTTCACTTCACAAGGTGGGCCCTCTCACTTGGAATCAAAGTTAGAACAAGATCTTCGAGATCTAGCAAATGAACAAACCCTACATCACCCGACATCTGCAATTCTCGAGACTACCTGGATTACCCTCAAGGAAGTTTGGACATCTTTAGAAGTAGAGTTTAACCTTCGAGCTAAAGCAGAGATCTTCAGAGATACCCATCAGGAAGCAAACAACACTCTGACCGAGCTTGTCAACACATTAAGAGAACTTAATGATGTGAGGATCTCCCACACCAATCTAGACACTGATCTATGGTGCAACAACACCATTGCCTTTTTACAAATACATTGGAGACTAGAATGGGTTTAGAAGTTGAGAAAGCAGATTTTCTCCTTAGGCCATGAACCAGTCGAAGCTCCACCACCACCTCCCAGAGTCCTAGAACTCTGAACTATGTATCTGCTTTCTGTATATTATGTAAAAGGTCTGTATACCTTCCTTTCGTAACCATCTATGTACTTTGTTTACAACCGTTCTTAATATATATAGAGTTCTAGTTTTATTTCCACAACCTAGGTTCAATAGTTAGACATGAATGCATTTGTATGATCTATCATTTATCTAAATATTTCTTACTTTAAACATTTAAAATAAAAAATCACGAATCTAAATGATAATAATATGTTGTTAGCAAAATAGCACCACTCGAGACAAGACTGTAGAAGAAGAAGAGGAAGACACAATCCCACAACACCATGGCAGGAGAACTTCCAAAGACGACTTCCGTAACTCCCAAGGTTTTCACTGTAACTCCTCCCCATTCTCAGGTTGATTCCAATAATAAAATGACACTACAATAAAAGGCTGAACTGAAAAAGATGATGGGAGACTTCATGACCAAACGTGGAGCATCTTCCCCATCCTCTTTCTCAATTCCCCCACTGACACAAGTCCATACATTTGTCCCTCTTCAGAGTCAGGGGAAAACCTCCACAAAATTCGAGAAGGTACTCCATGAGTACCTAAACACCACAGGAAGTCACCTAAACCCTCCCCAATACTCATCCCTCGAGGCTTTACTAAAACAAACTCAAAATTTAAATTCTTCAGTAAACCCAGAAAAGCCTCTTATCTTTACCACTACCCCCAACCTCATTTCTACCAAGTTTTAAAATGTGGAGGAATGGCATAGGATTGAAAAGGGGAAAGAAGTCTTAGTATCTTCCCACTCAAATCAAACAGATGCCAGAATAACCAAGATGGCTAGTGAGATTGAACTCTTGAAAAGGGGGTAGTTCCCATTAAATATGAATTTTAAGGATCTATGTCTATACCTAGGGGTAATTTCCCAAGTAATTTCCAGATGCCTGACATGGAAAAGTATGACGGCACGGGGTGTCTTAAAATGTACTTGAGGATGTACTGTAATGCCATGTTCCAATGGGAACAAGATGATAGAGTCTTGGTACAAATGTTTCCAAGATGTTTAGAGAAGGACGCAGCCAAGTGGTTTGCAAACCAAGATAAGAGGGATGTGGGTACCTGGAGAACCTTGACCAGGGCCTTCCTTGAGCACTTCTGATTCAACTTAGAAATGCTACCCACCCAAGAAGAAATTGAGGGGATGCACCCCTAAGATAATGAAGAGATCAGGGACTATATCTACCAATGGAGGTAGAGGACATCCAACTTGAAGCACCCAATGTCAAAGGAAGACATGATCTCCACCTTTCTAAAGACCTTAGGTCTCATATACCAATTGATGCTTCTCACTACATCCGCTGGCAACTTCGTCGATGTCATCAACAAGGCCACCTGTGTTCAGTTAGCTATCAGGGCAGGCCTAATCACAGAAGTAGCAACAGTCCCCCTAAGTACAAACATAGCAGTTCCAAGAAAAGCTACAGTAACTTGCCTTGAGAGTAATACTGTGCAGACAATTGAAATACCCCTGTCCATTCAGAGGAACGGATACCACCATCAACAAGCAACAAACTTTTCAACGATAGTCCAACTCCCTGTGGAAACACAATCAAAGTCACAGCCCAAGTTCATGACTATTCTGTTTGAGGAAAGAAGGAAAAGAAGATTCACCCCCTGCCTTACTCATGCAAGTACGTCATGGACTATCTTGTAAGTAAGGGGCTCTTGTATCTTCTAGAGCTAAGACCTCCTCCGAGTCCTTTGCCTCCTAGGTACAATGCTATAGAATATTGCCTATTTCACCAAACACCGGGTCATTCTATAGACAAGTGTTTCACCCTCAAGCATTACATTCAAGATCTCATAGATGAAGGGAAGGTATCTTTCAGTCCCCCATCAAACAACCCATCCAATACCAACATCCTTCAGAACCCCCTTCCATCTCATCCTCCATCTAAAGGGACTAATATGATAGAGGTAGGAAGCCAAACCTTCAACCCTGCAAGCTTCATCACCAGAATTGGTGAAGAGAAGCTCATTATAGTCCTCCCAGAAGAAGACCGTGTGCTATAGCTCGACCCTGTTGATCCCACTAACCTTGCTACAGAAGAAATACTATCCCTATGGGAGACCCTAGAAGAACTGCTCTCACTACTCCCTCTCGATAACGACCTGGAGGCTCTTGTCATGGAAGCTCCCATTAGAGCAGAACCTGTAGCCTGCTACTCCCCATATACTCAAACCTACTACATCCCTCCGCCACCACCAGAACCAGTCCCACCATCCTTTTATACCTTCCCATCTCATACACCTTATGAACCATCATCCACAAATATGCCCTCAGTCATACACATTCCCCCACCACCTGCAAAAACACATGAGTACTACAGAGTCCCTTACAACTATGAGGAGGGGGTAGGAGAATTTTATCTGAGTTTATTGACAGAAGAGGTGGCAAATCTTGTGGGTCTTACCACCTGGTCAGGCATAATCACAGAACCAGCCATCACCAATCTACGCTAGGATTTTGCCTAAGAGAAGGGGAAAATAGGGTCAGAGGCAGAAAGGATAGAACAACAAGAAAAAGAACAAGAATCAGCAGACAAAAGAGAATGAGGGAAGACGAAGAGAAGAAAGAAAATGAGGTATTCAAGGCTACGATCCGTAGGTCTCGCTTATTCTTGGTGGAGTAGTTGGCCAAAACTCAGGCCAATATTTCTATCCTGGGGCTTCTAGTCACATCAGCCCCCCACAGAGACAGATTCCTAAACATCTTTAGAAAGACTTTTGTTGATGCTACAATAACCCCAGATCGGCTAGAAAATATGGTTAAACAAGTAGCAGTCCCTCGGGTCATCACCTTTGTGGAAGAGGAAATACCAGAAGGAAATACGCACAACCGGGCATTGTACATTTCAGCACGTCATCATGACATGTGCATCCCCTTGATTTCGGTCGATAATGGATCTGAATTGAACAAATGCACCACAGCCACCCTAGAATCCCTCTCCATCCTAGTACAAAGTCTTCGCCCATATTCATGTGATATCAAGGCCTTTGACAACACTATGAGGCAAAGTCTGGGCGAGGTTGACATACCCCTCATCATGGAGGGAAAAATGTTCAATGTACACTTCCAAGTACTTGATATCCCATTATCATTCACCATGCTACTGGGCAGGCCCTGGATACACCAAGCTGGGGCTATACCCTCATCTCTTCATTAGAAGGTTAAATTCATTATAAGAGATGAATTAGTAACCCTAACAGCAGATAGGGATGTACTCACCACGGCTAGCCAGAGGGTATTATAGGTGCAGAATCTCCAATCACCAAAAACCTACACGTCCTACCAATTCTAGATGGTCTGCACCAAGGAAAAAACAGAGGAATAGAAAAAGAAAGCTAAAATCCTTCCCCCAAAGTTCAGGATGATGGCTAATATGAAGTTTAATATAGACAAAGGTTTGGGCAAATATCTACAAGGCATAAGAGAATCGGTAAAGGTAGTCTGAAAACACTCTCGGACTAGCTTAGGTTTTAAACTAGAGTTCAACCACTAGGGCAAGAAATAAAAGAGGGTCAGTTTCCAGATCCCTGAAAAAACCTCTATAACCCTAGAGTATCCAGAAGATCTCTACCTTAAAGAAGTCCAAGACCTTATTCCTCTGTGGGCAACACCGAAAGTTAGCCCAAAAAACTCATATAAAGGAACTCCTTTGTTTATCGCTCCTCCTGAAAATTTCAAGTCATCATCCAATCAAAGCCAAGTTCAAGAATTCTGTCCACCCCCACAACATTCTGATGCATGTTAGCATATTCCTTCGTTCAACACTTTGTCATTTGTCCCTAAGATTGGTAAGAGTTCCACTCCCACCACCTCAGAATATAGGGAAGACAACTTGATCTCTTTAAGCCTACACTCCCTCCCGTGCGATGTCAGGGAGGCACTCCAACAGTTATTTTTCAATAGAGAGTTGGATTTAAATAAGATCAACCTCACCCAGGTCACCCAACATGAAGATGGAAGGCTGTCAAGCATCCTAGAGTAGCCCAGGCTCATGGAAGAAAGCTCAAATTTGGACCAGGTTGGTTGTTGAGAATCAGCATTAAAGCACAGTCATTACCCTTCTTGTACAAAGTTTTAGTTTTTCTTTCACCCTTGTAAAAGAACTATATATGAATTGATCCCTACCGACACAAATGCCAAAAGCATTCGACCAATGCAAATGTAAAGGGTATGTAAGCAACCTGAGACACAACTTCAGGTCCATTTATTTTTAAAAAAAAAACTTTTGTTTTCACTTTTGTCCATAACCCTTGTAAACAAGAACTACATGTGGCTTGATCTTGACAGACCAAAAGTTTTTTTTAGCATTTGACCAATGCCAGAAAATGTCAGGTATGTAGGCAGCCTGAGAAGTAACTTAAGTTCAGCTGCTTGCCAAAAAATAAATATATGTCTTATCCCTAAAAGACCAAGAACTACATATAGCTTGATCCTGACTGACCCCTTTTCTTTCCATTCACTACATGTAAAACAAAAATGTCAAGTACGTAGCCATCTTGGAAGCAATTTCAAGATCAACTACTTTCATTTCGGGGTAATAATACCTCTTCTTCATTTATACTTTACAAAATTATTTCCTTTTTAAAAACTACCCAAGAAGAGTACGATTACAACAATTAGGAGTTGATGCCACAAGAAATCATTGATGCCTTCGAACGTCAAGAAAATAGGACTCTTCCCCTAGTAGACAACTTGCAAGAAATAAATCTAGGGTCCAAAATTTCACCCAGGATAATGAAAATCGCAACCCCCAGTACTTTGAAACTAGGACACGATCCTGTATGTTTACTCCAAGAATTTATTGACATTTTTTCATGGACCTATGAGGACATGCCCGGTCTTAACACCTCCCATCAAACAAAAACCTAGGCGTCTCCGACTAGAATAGTCACTCAAACTTAAAGAAGAAATCCAAAAACAACTTGACATAGGTTTCTTGCTTTTAGTATCATACCCTCAGTGGCTAACAAACATTGTCCCTATCCCTAAAAAGGATGGAAAGGTCCTCATGTGCATTGACTACCAAGACCTGAACAAAGCCAGTCCCAAAGATGACATTCTGTTGCCTCACATCGATGTTCTGATCAATAGTACAACAGGCCATGAAATGATATCATTCATGGATGGTTATTTTAGATATAACCAAATCAAGATGGCAGTTGAAGATAGAGAAAAGGCAGCATTCACTACTCCTTGGGGCACCTTCTGTTATAGAGTGATGCCTTTTGGTCTCAAGAATGCTGGGACAACATACCAAAGAGCCATGACTACCCTCTTCCATGACATGATACACAAACAAATGGAAGTATATGTGGATGACATGATTGTCAAATCACGGCATTGCCAGGACCATCTGGAACACCTACGAAGGCTGTTCATCAGGCTGAGACGGTTTAAGTTGAAGTTAAACCCAAACAAATGTATCTTCAGAGCTTCATAAAGAAAATTGTTAGGCTTCATTATCAGTCAAAGAGACATAGAAGTCGATCCAGCTAAAGCCAAAGCCATAATCCAGATGCTTGCTCCACATACTAAAAGAGAGGTGCACAGTTTTCTTGGCCACATTCAGTACATTAATAGATTCATTGCCCAACTGACCCCTATTTGTGAACCTATCTTCAAACTCCTAAGGAAGAATGCCCCAGTTGAGTGAAATAGTGATTGCCAATCTGCCTTTGATAAAATCAAGAGATATTTGTTGAGCCCACTAATGCTTGTTCCTCAAGAACCAAACCGACCATTAATCCTATACCTGACAGTATACGACAACTCCATGGGTTACGTCCTAGGGTAACATGACAAATCAGGAAAGAAAGAGCAAGTCATCTACTACCTAAGCAAGTAG
>JAOXJP010230587.1:0-10766 GCA_025762735.1 Platanus orientalis
TTCGATTGCTTAATATATCAGATAACGGATTTAAGGCTAAAAAAGTAATTACACTTCACTAAAAACCGATTTTGGAAATAGGTTTTTTCACCTCGTTATTTGGCAATTATGCCAAAACTTTGATCCAATTTGCGAAAAATCCCTTAAAACAATAACCTGTAATGATGCACCACCACCGTCCTTACAAGTGATAATTTGGTCAATAATGGGGCTTATGATTATTTAAATCACATTCCCATGTATTGATCAAACCCAGTATATCTTTGTGCTTCTTATGCAACATGGCAACCACATGAAGCTAAAGCACCCACCCATTTACAAGCTTCACATGACACATTAAGTGGCTCCTATAGGAAAATCATCCCCTTTGAACATGGCTTTATTAACAGTTCAATTTGGTTTTTATTACTATTACATCTAAAATCATTTTTTTGGAGCTATGAACCTTTGATTCAAACCATCTTAATCTACAATCTCATCTTCTCCAATTTTGGATAAGTGCATTTTGTTGATCAAACTTTACTCTGAATGGGTTTCATTAATCAACATTATTCGTTCCATCCCCAAACAGCACCATGAAGCACTTCCAACATGTTCCAGAATGGGCCACAATGCCCATCTCAGTTCAGCTTTAACCTTTCTTGTTGTGATACAATGTGGCGCATGTGTATTATATGCGTATCGTGGAGACCCAAGTGGCTACGATTTCAGTCTTTGAGCAAAGCTGGTTTCCTATTGCAAAAAGGCATCTGGCGATCCTCTTATGCCCAGCGTTAGGCCATATTTCAAAAGAATGATTGTCTGTGTTGACACAGATCTCTAAAGGTGTGCCCTTGATTGACACATGATGTGTTTTTGAATTTGATGTCTTTTTTTGACCACCTGCTTTTCAATTGAACACTTTTTTACATGTTTTTACCCAAAACAACACGTGTCAGTTTATAATTCATCATAGAAACCACAGATGCATTTTCATCATAGAACATTTGTTGGGCCTAGCAAAAGATCATCTGACACTGGGCACAAGAACTGTCACGAGGATTTGGTATGACCTCTTAAAGAACACCTAAAGTCTGCCCTATATCAGGGGCCGACACATCAGCTCTGAAAAGTGATAATCACCCCCAAAAAAGTGGAAATCACTTTTCTGGCACTGATGTGTCCACCCCTGATGCAGGGCTGACATAGACGTTTTTAAGATTTCCGTACCTAGTCTTTTCCGCAAGAAATGTGATGACCTTCTGCTTCACTTCACGTATTTTCATCAAGTGTCTTTTAGTTCTTGGCAGCTGGGATTTGGTGTGATCCCTAATGTCAGACCTACATCACAGGGACTGATGCATCAGGGCCAAAAAAGGTGATTCATACTGTTGGTTCGGCCCCTTGCCAAGCTGACCTATGGGGGTCAAACCAAATCCTTGGGGATTTCTAGGCCCAAAAAGGGTTGAAATCCTCTTCGACTCGAAGATTTATGTCGGGCTTAGAGTCACCATTCATGGGGCTACAGGTGCAGGCAGGTGAGGATATCGCTCTGCCAAAAAAGATGGTGGATTGTATGCCCCTCTTATCTAACGCTCCTCTCTGCACTCTACTAGGGAGCGGGTACATCAGCGCTGACAAGTGATATGACCCCCACCGCTCCCACCCCTGCCCAAAAAAAAAAAAAAAAAAAATTTGAAAATCACTTGTCGACACTGATGTGCCCGCTCCCTAACAAAGGGCAGAGAGGACTGTTAGTTAAGAGGAGCGGATACAATCCACCCTCTGTCACGATGCGCTTGTTTTCAATAGGAAATCGTTTTGGTTTCCAATCGTGAGAAAGAAAACATCAAAGTTTCAACAGAGAGTTAGTGGGACCGGTGAGGGAGACAGTTCGACACGTGGATCTAAAACGACGGTACACTTGTGTTTGCCACGTCCGTCAGGTTTCTTTACTATATTTTAGAGGATCTTTTTTCATGCTTTGGTTTCTTAACCGCGTTTTTACTCATGGTGCATGACACTTTGTGAGCAAAAGCGACAACTTTTGGTTGGATTCTCTTGTATCCGACAATGACCAATGAATCAAGTAGCTTCCAAGAAAATCTCATGAGAGATACATTCCTTGATCTCTCAGCTACAAAATTGGCATATGTGGGTTTGAATCATCTCCTGTTTAAATGGAGAGATATATCGCCAGTACTAATAGATATGTGATGCAATGCCTAACAAAGGGTGTCTGAGTAAAAATACAAATGGTCAAAGTAGGGTATTATAGTAATTATCTAATAACTAAAAATTCAGTACTTATGTAATGTTTATATAGGTAGGTTATGGCGTGGTATCTCTCCATTTGTATTCAAGATGATTCGAACCCTGGCATCTGCATCTTTTAGAAGCTATGGTATGCTCATATGAAATAAAAGGTTTAGTTCAATTAGACTATACCATCCCTTGGATTTTGATTTTGGGATGATGAGATTTTTTTGGGTTGTGAGGGAGATTGGCTTGAATTAAGCATGATCGACGAAATACAGTTTGATCCATATCCATTTGTAGAACAACATTAAGGAGATTGCCTTCATCTTGGATTGTGTCCTGATTGCATCAAGATAAACCCTAAAAAACTCCTAGAGTTAGCTTGGATTGTCTTCTTTTTATTATTATTATTATTATTAAATCTGGCTATGAAGTTTAATTACTCTCTTCCCATCAAACCTCATTTTGTTAATTCAAGTGGTATCGGCCCAGCCCAAAATGCCTAGTTGTTAGGCCCGATCCTAGTCCTACAGTCTACCCAATATGAATTCTTTATAGCCTGTTTGGCAGCCAACTGTAATGTAATCAATTCATTTGAGTTTCTTAAGGCATTTGTAGCCATGAGATGATGGTTCGTAATGAACTCATTCACGTTTATATTGATTTGTTCACTACAATTAGAAATGAAGTCATCAAAGGTTTTTCTATAAAATGAAATGACTTATGTTATAAGCACAAATCACTACAGATTTGAATGAGTTCATTACAAACCATCCTATCGTGGCAACAAAAGCCTTGGGAAACTCAAATGAAATGATTATATTACAGGTGGCTGCCAAATGCACCCTTAAGGTATTGATTTGCTTTCCATCAATCATCGTATTGTTAGAGCTGCTCTGATTTTATCAAATCCAACACATACTTCAATATTGCTAGGATCTCAGAATTGTAGCTCGTGGTTGGCTTGGGTTTAAGGTTACTTTAGGTTGGGCTTGGGTTGGTTTTTCAGCTTTTGCTAATGAAGGCCATGTGAATCACTTGATGGAAATGAATGTTTTTTTTTTTTTTTAAATTTTATAAGTAAGTGGGTCAATGGTTAGTAATTAATAGGTGAAGACGGGTTTAGAACCCAGGTTTGTGGTATGAACCCCCACAGACTTTACCAACCTAACAAGCTAGCTTCTTCGAAACTTATGTTATCTGCAATGAGGCAGGAATGCCATTCTCATCTAGGTTGTCTAAGGATGATATTATTTTGTTTCATTTGAAATGGACATAAATAAGTCTGTTGAGTTCCAATTAGCATGCGATCTAATGCTGGAAAAGGCAAACCCATCTAAAAGGTGTATGCTAACATATGATTCCTTTTTGTAAGCATCAACTACATAGGTAATGCCAAAAAAAGAAATAAAAGAGGGAGTTTTTGTGAAACCCAAAAACAAGATAATTTTCTCACACTTTCTCAATACAACCAATAAGCTAAAGTTGGATTTCTCAAATATTTTTTAGTACAACCAATCAGCAGATCTTTTATGAGATGATAACCAATCGCAGCCTTAGTTGGAAACCTCCCTAGTAGATAATTCCCACTCTCTGGTTGAATTCTACCGATCGTCTTCCATCTCTACAATTCCTAGGACCTTATTGTTTTCCTAAGTATCCATAAAATGTATACCGATATGCCTCTATCCACTTCCTATTTGGATTGTTTACAGTCCTAGGCATAGTATAGCCTATCGGGAGAAGAGGTTGAACTTTCAAACCTCATGAACAGCAATTCCACAATGGACCCCAGCCCCAGCTCCACCCCCAACTTATGCTAGTGCAAGGTTTTCCATGCTACAACAAGCATGAGTGGCACTACTAAAATAATTTAATAAATGATCTATTGCATCCTAAACAATATGTTCATCCATGTCCCCACACACAAAAGGTGACGTGTGTAAGGTTAAACTGTAAAAATAGTTTTCAAATGAAAAAAATTGTACCTATAAAAAAAGGGTGTATAGGGTTAAACTATAAAAATAGTTTTCAAATGAAAAAATGGTACCTATAAAAATGTTGTGTGATGCAGCATGCATATAGGTGAGATGAAGTGTGTACGTAAAAGATAGACATAAAACCACAAGAACAATAAATGTTATAAATTAGATTCTTATTTGCACCAATCATATACAAATTTAGGTGATTCTTAAATTAAGATCATCATGCATTAGAAGAGTTAAGGTAATAAAGCAATAAAGGAACCTAATTAATGTATTAAAAAAATTCCACTACTTTAGACAAATAGGAATAGTAAAATTGTTGTCTAAGAAATCCGATGCATAAAAGTGTACTAAAAGTGATCAAAACATTACGAGAATGTGGGAAAACATCAGAGTACTTATGGGTTTGTATGGGAGAAATCAAAATGATGGTAGACAATATGTTTCAACATGATTAGGTTCAAAAAAATAAGGCTAATACATTAGGAATATACTTAGAAAATTAATCCCACAGTCCAAAGCCTTATATCATAACAGTCCAACAAATCACAACCTATGGGATTCGAAAAGAGCACCTAAGAGGTACCTAGAACTAGAATTTTGATGAGATATGAATCCTCCATGTCTTTTAGATGTTGTCCATGAGGATTCCAACCCGAGAAATCAAGAAGCAACACATGGATAGAAATTCGAAAATTTTGATGCTTAAAATAAGAGGTGTCACCTACCTCTAAGAACCCAACTAGAGTTTCAATGTTAAGAAACTTTTGTGAGGTCTATCTCCACAAATAGTGTCACCTAGGGGTGTAATTCACCGTAGAAAACCCAAACCAGCCTAAGCCTTAGTTGATTAAACTTGGGAGTCAATCTCCCAAAAACTATCCAGGGACCTTGTTTTATGCTTGGTATTAACAAACTCCATTGGAATCTCTTCAAAATTGAAAATTTCAATAGGGATTTGCTAGAAGCTATGTCGCTCAGCCCTTGGTGATGTCCTAGATGTGTTGGTTCAAGCACAACTTTAAAACTATGGTGATGGTGATGATTTTTCTAGAAGATGGTGATTTTTAGCAAAAACTAAAAACCTGTAAAATAATAGAAAATGAAGAAAAGAAGAGGGAATGAAACCTTTAACTTAAGAGGAGAGAGTGACATCCACCACTAGTGTTAAATTAGGTGGGGGCCTAGTTCCATTCCAGGGTTTTGTATTCACTAACCTGCAAAAACAAAAACAAGGGAGAAGAGGAATAATAATATGTTGAGTTCAAAAAAAGTAGGTATCACATAGAATAGAATTGCCTAACCATGGGGTTATAAATAAGCTTCCCCACAGTTAGTGTTGAGGTGGTGTCTTTAACTCGCCCGGAACCGCAAGTGAGTCCTTGTTTTGGGAGGTGTCTTGCATCACACGGAACCAAAACGAAACCACCAAATATGCCGGTTTTGGTAAGTGGTCTTTGGGCATTAAACTTAATTTGAATTAGGGTTTCTCAACGTGGGATATTTTTAAGGCTTTTCTCTCTTAAACGGAAATAGAGTTTGAAAGAGAGAGGTAGTCGCAAAGCTTTTGTAATCTTTTGGTTTTACATAGTGAAAGCTCTCTTGATTGCCTTTGCCCATGGACATAGGGTTTAAGCCTAACCACGTTAAATCGTCTTGTGCTTTGTGTGAGTGTGTGTGTTGTTTGCATTAATTTATTCTTCTATTTATTGTTGTGTACAATCCAAATCTAGGTTTCCACAAAACAAATGGTATCAGATCCCTAGGTTGCGATTGGGGTGTTTCGACATGGCTACAAGGTACGAAGTGAAAAAATTTGGCGAGCATAACACTTTCAGTCTATGGCGTGTGAAGATGCGCACGTTGTTGGTTCAACAAGGATTAGCCAAAGCTTTGATGGGAAAGGAAAATCTTCCTGCAATGATGTCAAAAAATGAAAGAGAAGAACTTAACCTCAAGGCACTCTATGCGATTCAGTTGTATCTGACCAATGAGGTGTTGTGAGAAGTTGTAGAAGAGAAGCCTACAGTTGGGTTATGCCTCAAGTTGAAAAGTCTGTACATGATGAAGTCTCTCACGAATAGGTTGTATTTAAAACAATGGCTCTATACACTGAGGATGAAAGAAGGTATGTTAGTGAAAGCACATCTGGATTAATTAAATAAAATCATTATGAATCTGAGAAACATTGATATTAAGATAAATGATGAGGATCAAGCTATCATTTTTTTGTGTTCTTTACCTGCATTATATGAACACTTTGTTACAACCTTACTCTATGGAAATGATACTATCTCCATAGAGGATATTAAGGCATCCTTGCATTTTAGGGAATTGAAAAAAAATGTATTTGGAGAAAAATGTGAGGGCCAGGCAAAAGGTCTGTTTGCAGGAGGAAGAATAAAGGAAAAAAGGTTTTGGAAGTGATAAAAGTCAATCTAGATCCAAGTCTAGAGGAAATGGCAAGACGCGGTATTTTCGTTGTAAAGAATATAGCTACATGAAGAGGGGTTGTCCACAGCGTTCTAACAAGAAGAAAGGTGATAATCCCAATACAACATTGGCAAAGGAACATGAAGAGTACACTGAAGATGTTCTCACAGTCTCCAAAGATATGTACACATTTTCTCATAATGAATGGATATTAGATTTAGGTTGTCCTATTCATATTTTCTCCAAGAAAGAATATTTTGATAAGTTCTAGGAAAAGAAGACAAGTTTTGTTTCTTTGGGTGATGAATCTACTTGTGATGTCACAGGTGTTGGGACGGTGAAGATCAAGATTTTTGATGGAGTAGTTTGTACTTTGGGTGGTGTGGCATATGTCTGAAATATGCGAAAGAATTTAATATCCTTAAGCCAGTTGGATTCCAAGGGTTGCAAGTATTCGGCTATAGGTGGAGCCATGAAAATCACGCTTAGCTATTTAGTCTTGATGAAATGAGAAAAGTGTGGTGATGGTTTGTATCGTCTAATGGGTAATACGGTAATTGATAGTGTTCTTTTGACCTCAACAGGTAATTGGAAATAGAGTGCACAGAATAACCAGCGCTAGTGTAGAGTCTCTTTTATAGATGTAGCAAAGAGAGCTTATGTTAGTTTTCAAGAAGCAAATGATGGTGAGGAGGTTCTTGTGATTGAAGAGGATAGATTGAGGTCCCTCTTTGGAGTTGACTAAGCGAGTCGGCTTAGGACAGCTACACATGTGCATTGGCTGTGTTTGATCGAGTCGAATAGTGTCAAGACCGAATTGATTTGATGGTATGTGTAGTGGTGATTCTTCAAGGCCAATGATTGTTTGTGGTGATAGTAAACAATATGTGATTCAGGTTCGAGGTGGAGGTGCGTTCCAAGTTTATATGGTGCAGAGTTCACTAAGAAAGACAAGTGAAAGTTTTTTCTAAGGTGGTCTCTGAATGCGAGTCAAGGTGGAGTGTGGTGCACATGTCACAAGTTCTGTGTCTTGTCGAAGATACAGGTATTCGTAATATTCAGAGTTACCCTTTAGGGTTGTGTAGAGAAAATGAGAGTAAAGTTTTTTTTTTGTACCATGTAGTCGTGGTAGAATTAAAGCCAAGGTGGAGATTTGTTGAGACGGTGGTTTTAACTCACCCGGAGCCACAAGTGAGTCCTTGTTTTGGAAGGTGTCTTGCATCATGTGAAACCAAAATGGAACCACCAAATCTGTCAGTTTTGGTAAGTGGTCTATGAAAATAGGGTTTGAAAGAGAGAGGTAGCTCCAAAGCTCTTGTAATCTTCTAGTTTTACATAGTAAAAGCTCTCTTGATTGTCTTCGCCCGTAGATGTAGGCTTTAAGTCGAATCACGTTAAATC
The DNA here is from genome assembly GCA_025762735.1 of Platanus orientalis. NCBI lineage: Eukaryota > Viridiplantae > Streptophyta > Magnoliopsida > Proteales > Platanaceae > Platanus > Platanus orientalis. The sequence goes on from JAOXJP010230587.1 coordinate 8,058, forward strand.
ATCTTGTGCTTTGTGTGTGTGTGTTATTTGCATTAATTTATTCTTCTATTTATTGTTGCGTACAATGCAAATCTAAGCTTCCGCATAACAGTTATTAGGTTGTTACAAAATTTAGAAGTTAGACTAAAATAACCCTCAAACAACTCTCATATTGACCAGAACACCCTCACTCTAAAATCAAAGAAAATAAAATCCCTAAGAATCAAACTATGACTAAAATACCCTTAAATAATATACCCCCTGCAAGAGACACCAAAAACTAAAACAATAAAATAGATGTAACAAAACATCATCATGAACATCTAGGGACTCATTACTGGAACTAGAATAGGGGTCCATCTCTCTTGCACCGTCTCTGGTAGGTCTGGAAAGCATGCTCAGACCCGATGTCCTCATCAGTGTGTATAGGATCAAACATTTGGTCCCTGGTTAAAAGAGACACCAAATCCATAAAACCATCATGTGTCAACTTGTGTTAGTGGAACACAAAAGAATATACTATTTAGGGTGCAGCAGATCCTTTCCTTAATTAAAGTGAAGGGGTTGATCATATAATCTTCTAAGTCTCTTTCTTAATTATCATGTTCAACGGTTCATTACCTACTAAGATCTTCTGTAGCACTTATGTCTGATGCACTTACTTCAAGCTAATGAATTTATTTTATTTTGCCTCTTTTTTACTCTATGTGACTTTATTTCATTTATTTTCACCACACATCACTAACATGAAGCCACAAAGGACCTCTCCCTTCAGTTACCACGGGTGAAGTCAAACCATTATATTGTTTATTAGTTATCCTCCCTTAAGGGTCCATCTGGTGGTCGTCAAACTCCGTCTCTCCCGTCATTTTGTATGGAAAACGATGAGATTTCCAAATAATTTGATATCTGACTGTCATGATGCGAGATTTTCTCCTACTGGTTATATTTTTTCTATATTTAGTTTTTTCATTTTTTTCCTACAAAATGACTAAAAATCGTGATTTAACAAGAATAATGGTCACCACACATTGTAGGATCCTACCTGGAATGGATGATATTTGTCGAAAATCAACATTCATGCCAGAACCTATAGTTTTCAGTCCGGAATGGATGCTTCACTGTCGAAAATTAAGAGGCATTCCATCCTTATTGGTTACTTCACCTCAGTCAAGCCCTTAACAAGCGTTCCATCCTTGCCTGTTACCTCACTTCGGTCAAGCCCCTAACGCTCTTCAAGGACTCTTTTATAGCTATGTTTTCGCATCTGATCTTATAATTCTTGGGTCAGAGAGCAGTGTTGTTGACCCATTCGTATTTTTTATTGTAATCATGGTAAACATATAGGTATAAACAAAAAAAATCTAATCTTTTCTTTTCTGTTTTTTTTTTTTCTTTCTTTCTTTCTATATTTCATTCTTTTTCTTCCAAAACGACAACCAGCAGACGGAGCTAAGGGAAGCGGACACAATCCTTCCTCACTTCTACGCATGGCTCACCAGCGAATTCCAAAGGCTGTTTCGTGGTTTCGAGAGCACACCCGCACGTGCGGCCCTGGCTCCAGTCTTCGAGGTTCTGTTATCTGTACGTGACGTAAGCAAGTAAACCAAAAAAAATTAATAAATAAAAAAAGCAGCAATTCCAATTTCCAACACAGAACAGTGCGGACCGGCAAGCGAATAGATTCTCGACACGTGGAACTAGTTGGGCAGTACAATTGTGTTCCCCTACCGACCGGCATGTCCCCTAACGTGCGCCATACGATCACTGCAGTATCTGGCGGTTTGGTTTCTTTCAAGAAGGTACGGACACTACATTTATTATTTTATTTAATTTTACCTTTTTTTAAAAAAATATCTGTTAGAGAAATTCCATGCTAGCTTTTTTTTGGTTTTGGAGCCCTTCTCCTATTTTTCCGGCAACTTTGATTTAGGGACAATATTCCGTCGATTAATAGGTCTGTCAAGGAAAAAATAAATTTGCCATGAAATCTTAAGGGCGGTGCTTTCTTGATCTTTCAGCTAGAAATGAAGCATTCATCTTTCAGAAGCTGTTAATAAAGAATTAGAGCATACTTTTCAAACAAATGCTGTGTCCAGATAAGTGTCTGTCACTCTCTGTGACCATGCCATAGGTGACACGTGTTATGTTTGAGGTTAAAAGCATAAAAAAAATGTTCAGCTAAAAAAGTAGGTATCCAAAAAGATTCCACAAGTTTTAAAAAACTAACAAGGGTCATGGACATATTTTTGCCACAGAATCATTTTCCATGTTAGAATAAGGAGGCTCCAGCATTTGTCCTTATTTGTAAGTGAATAGGATTAGCATTTCTTTGAAGCAACGTATTGCTTGTGTAGCATTCCATCTATGAGAACAATGCACAATTGATGCATTATATTTAGACATAAAGGTTTGGACATCCACATATGTACGAAAAAGGAAAAACAATTCTTGTGTTAGAAAAGAGATTAACCACTTCAATGAAGATATGTGAGCAGGCATATGCAAAAGTCCTTATTGAATCATTTATTCGTTATTATTTTAGTAGAGTCGCCAAATCGGATCAAATCTATAGCTCTAGGATCCATCAAGTGATGGTTGAATGAAAAACAAAATTTTAAGGGGTGAAAATGGGCTGGGTTTAGAAGAAAAAAAAATTAAGAGCATGTTTGGCAGCCACCTGTAATGTAATCATTTCATTTGAGTTTCTCGAAGCATTTGTAGTCATGA
>JAOXJP010230588.1:0-10766 GCA_025762735.1 Platanus orientalis
CTTTTGTACGAATGCCTCACTTTATTTGTTTTTTGCTTTGGAGAATGATTTTGCATTTTCTCATTTCCATTTACAAAAATAACGGTTTGTCCCTTTTTGTGATTAGAAGTGTTGTTAAACCCAAGTCATCTTCTCTCTCACCACTATTCTTACCCGTTGTAAGCATTCTTTTAGGTTTAGGATTTTAAAGGGTAAGCATGGATATTGACTTCCTCTTATCATCTTCTAGTTATTCAATTAGGTTGATATGATCTAGAGTTTCTTGAGTCAATTTGATACAAATCACATCGAACTCTTTATTTATTTCATTTAGAGAGTTGACTTGAGTGTCATCGGGTTTGCATGTAGCGTGAAAGCCAACATGACAACACAGAATATGGTAAAGCAAATGATTGGAAGTAACAGCACCTGTCATGTGTGGTGTAGGGGCTAGCACTGTAAAGAAAATCCAACAATTGGGTCAAATGAAACTGTAAAGCACCTTGAGCAGCATCCATGTTGGATGAGTGTGACACGCAACACAACATGGCAAGCAACATCCATGGTCTAGGTTTGACAGAGGTGCAGGGGACCTTGAACTTTGTTTGGGCTGGACAAGGGCATGGTAATTCGGCCAACACACAAAGAAGATCTGGTATTCAGGTCAGAAAGAGGTATGAGGCATCTTAAAGAGGTAAACATTTAAACTAGTCATAGCAAAGTTATAGCTATTTTGTCGTCATCTGTTAAGAGGTCTTTGAATGGTACGGCCCACTGCCTAGCCCGTTCTCATTGTATTGACATTCTCCCCCAACCAGTGGTAGGTTGGAGAATTTCATTCTATCTGATGTGTTTCCTCGGACGACCCAAAGCCTCCCGTTTACTAATATATCTATTGCTCTTTATCATCACAAAAAATAAAAATAAATAAAAATCTTGCCCATAACATTTGATACCTACAAAGAACGTATAAATCAGAAGAATGTCTGGGTGTTTTGCTCATTAGGTGAGCATGGTGTTTGTGCTTTTCCCACTTGGTAGGATTTTAAAATTGTTTTCACCTAAGCTCACGAGATATAAGCAGGCGGCTTAGTTACCAACCTCTTTTGAGCATTTTAATCTGTCACATAAAGATAAAAATGGTCTTGGTCGTGAAGGGGTCCTTTCGTCTTTATGACTTACATGACTCTGGTATTATTCAAATGGATTTTGCCCTTTAGGGCTCAACAAAGATATTGTGGAATCTACCATTAATCTTTGCTTTAATGTTGGTAGCACTTGTTTTTTTGTGTGTGGTAATTCTTTATCCGACACGCCATTTCACCTATATTGCCCCGAGTTTGGGTGGGTTAATCCCAAATTTGTCCACCTTCACATATGACACCAGTTGAGCATTGTCATAGGCCGGCACAAATTGACCACCACCTAAGCCCACGCCTTCAGATCCGATCATCCAACCCATGCTCTACTCCTAGCTGTCTCCAATGCTTCTCCTCGTAGAAAAAGGGAACTGCTATTTACACCATACAAATTTTTGAACGCACTTCACTTAAATTTTTTTTTACTACTTTTTCCTTTTATACCCATTCTCAACTCTTTTCCTTACCTAAAATACTGTTTATCTCTTTCTCTCAAACCCCACCCCTTTCTAATGCCGGTGATGGTGGCAGTCCCAGGAGGTAACCATTTTTTTCCTCTGTTTCAATTGTGACTGCCATGCTCTAGTCTGCTCGGCTCGGCTGGCCAAGCGGGATAAGCCCCGCTTGGCAACCACAATTGGAGCAAAGGAAAAAAAAAGAGAGAGAGATGGAGAGAGGGAGGGGGAGAAGGAGGAAGAGGGGAGAGAAAAAAAGAGGAGGGAGGGGTGCGGGAGGGGGAGAGAGAGAAAGAGAGAGGGAGGAGGGTCGGGAGAGAGAAAGGAGGAGGAGGGGTGCCAGAGGGGAGAGTGGAAGAAAGGAAAAGGGAGAAAGAGAGAGAGGGAGGAGTGTGGGAAGGAAGAGAGGAGTTGTGCCGGAGGAGAGAGAGAGGGGGAGTGTGGGAGATGGAGGGAGAGAGAGGAGGAGGGGTGCCGGAGGGGAGAGAAGGGGGAAAAAGAGAGGAGAAGTGCGAGAGAGGAAAAGGAGAGAGAGGATGAGGGGTGCCAAAGAGGTGCTGCACAGCCGTTGGAATGGTCATCGGAGGTATGGGAGGAAACGGTGTTTTAAGTAGAAGAGGGATGGGAGGAATGATATAAAAAAAAAAAAAAAAAAAGTGAGGTGAGATAAAAAATATATGAGGGGTGAGTACAGTTCCCTAATAGAATTAAACTATGAATTATGGGGAAAGACAAAGGAAGCCATGTCACGTTGAACTGAACACCCAAATCTACACGTTACAATGACAGGAACCCCTCCTCTTATTCAACATTCAAAGCGTGACGATTGAAGATATATTTTTAGCATACATTTAATCTATCCTTCCATTATTTATTACGCAAGGAATTGACCAATACTCCCCTACGGGTCGTCAATTAACTCCAAATATTATTGTTTTTTCAGCATTTCAGCATCAGTCCCACCAATAGTTTGACAATTGAGGCTGAAGGTCCTCTCTTTCCTCTCCATACTTTCCTCTTCATAAACATTAGATCTCTGAAATTTGTGAAGAAAAACTCATCTCTCTCTCTCTGAAATTTGTGAAGAAAAACTCATCTCTCTCTCTCTCTCTGAAATTTGTGAAGAAAAACTCATCTCTCTCTGAAATTTGTGAAGAAAAACTCATCTCTCTCTCTCTCTCTCTCTCTCAAAATGGCTTATTTTCAGAAACCAAGAAAAACCCATCTGTTGCATCTCATCACACTCTTGCTTAATCTGTTAATCTTACAAAACAGAGCACAAGACACCACAATCATCACAGACCCATCTTACTATTACAACCTCTGCGCACCCTCAACCTGCAACAACCTCTCTCTCCCCTACCCATTCACTCTCCCTTCCTTCTGCCACCCCTCATCCTTTCAACCCAGTTGTCCCACCAACCAATCTCTCCTCCTCACCAGCCCTCGCTCCACTGACACCTTCAGAGTCCTCCCCTCCAACTTCACCACCGACCCAGCCACCACCACCTTCTTCGTCGCCTCCAACTTCCTCTTCAGCTGCGGCCCCATCTCCAAGCCCATCTACACCTCCGACGCCGCCGTCTTCTCCCTCCCAGTCACCTACACCCCCGGAACCCACCTCAACTGCACCACCTCCATTCCGACCTCCTCCATCCAAGGCCTCCAGTCCGCCTCCTGCCTCGGCTGCCCTGGCCAGGATCCCACCAATGTTTGCTATTATGCACCTGGGTTCGTCACCTACGCCAATTGTGAAGCTTTTCACATGTATTCGCCAAGGGGTTTCAACGTAAGTGCCGAGAAGGATCTGAGATCCTATTTACAGCGTGGGTTTCAGCTGAGGTATAACAAGCCTTTGGATTGCAGAGGCTGTGAGACATCTGGGGGAAGGTGTGGTAGCAGCCCTTCAGGGTCTTATGTTTGCTTCTGTTCATCTAGTGTGCACACACTCAATTGCTCTGATGGTATGTACGTTAACGATTTCCAAGACTTATCCATAGTTACACAGACCAGACCGGTTTATTCGGTCGACCCAGAAAAGGTCATCTAGCAGCACCGTCGGGTTGGTTTATATAAGGATCAGATTTGCTTGGTCTAACAGTAAAAAATGGTTGGATTAGCTAGTTCTGTGTTATGATTAGCTGATGACAGGGTTGTTAATCTGGTTGATCCGCCATGCAGGGCTAGGTCTGGTTTAGATTATTGTTAAAATATTACAACATCTTTGGTTTGATCTGCTGGTCAAACCGGTACCACAAGGACAAGGCTCTTTTAGTGTATATCCTCTGTACCACCGGTACTCTGTTCCACTTGTTAAGCAGACACAAGGGGGTTGGGTTGGGGGGCGATATCGTCTGTGCCGCCCCCTTTGTGCAACGTTGGGAATTGAGACAGACGGAGGTATCATTTCACTTTTGGGGGGTGACTTGGGGAGGGGGCAATATCGTTTGTGCAACCCCCCTTTGCAACGTTGGGAATGGAAACAGACGGGCACCCCCCAAAAGTGAAATGATACCCCCCTTGTCTCGGCCCTCAACGTCGCACAAGGGGGGCGGCGTATCAGCCCGTTGGGTAGGGACCCTACCCCCTTGTATATGTAGAACATGTGGAACAGGGTACCGAGTACCCGGTGGTACAGTGGATATGGGTCAAGTTAGTGTTTGATGACTGGGTTGGAACTGTTACTTCATTTACATGGGAGGTGACTGGCACTCTATTTCTTGATATTGATTTGTGTTTCTTTTAGTTCCTGAAGGCTCAGTCTGGTGTTGTTGTTAAGGAAGAAATGACTGGGATAGAAAAGAAAATATTATTTTTTCTATTTTCACGCATCTTTCTACACCCGTCTTCTTACCATGATTACATGAAAGAACGTGGTCAGGGTTTTAGTAGAAAAAAACAGAATAAAAAATAATATAATTTTTTTTAAATTTTTTTTATAAATCAAGATTTTCTCGTCGTGACAATCAGATGTTAAAACATTTGAAAATCTCATAATTTTACGTACAGAATGATGGAAGAGATGGAATATGACAACCACCAGATGGAGCCAATGGTCATAGGAGAAGGTTATGGGAGAGTTTGTTAATTCACTATTACTACAGTATTAGAGTCAAGCCAAATCTTGAGGTCAAATCCAGCATAAGTAAAATTATTCTCACAGACACGGTGTACAAGTCGCACATGGCTTCCTAAAGTGTTGAAGAGAACTGTATTCCTCCTTCTTGGGCCCCTTGAAGAGAGCTGTATTCCTCCTTATTGAGGTGGGCTGGGATTAGGTACGGAAATCTGCTTTTCCTGATGTATTAGAATGACACAGGGGGTTGACACGCTCTAATACATTAAAAGCAGATTTCCGTACCTCATCTTTTCCGGATTGGGGTTATTGAAGTATAATAATTCTACAGCTCAGCTTAAGGTGTGAACATGTTGAAAAGTCTGTAAACGCCCTTTCTATTTGTCTGAATCCATCTAAGCGTGATATTAACTTCAATGTTCAAACCAATTGACTTGACAAAGTCAAAGGAAAAAGGCTTTCTAGATGGTTGTTTAGAATTTTTCCCTACACTGTGCTATCCCTTCGCGTATTCCATAGAGATGCTTACCACTCCATCAATTTGTTCCTCATAAATTAAGCTTTTTCCTCCTGTTTTAAATTGATTCCATTTTTATATAGGAATGATGGAGGACATAAGAACATGGGCCAGAGGAGCAGGAGGAGGAAGAAAATCTGGATTGTCCAAAGCAGCTATTGCAGGTGAGTTTGAACTTAATATTTTCCAAATCAGTGTTCTTGGTTTCTTGCTAAATCTTAAGAAAAATTTGGCACAAATATGAATCCATAGGGGCTATTTGGATGCACCTCCAACTGCACTTATAGTACATCCAATGGGCCATTACTAAGTAAGCATCAATCAATATGAACTTATGATCAATTCTCTTCACTCAATGCAGGGGTTTCTGCTTCTGCCGCGATTGTGTTTCTAGCACTTCTTGCGGCGGTTGTGACTTTCATTGTTTTGCGACGAAAGCCTAAGATAGACTTGAAGACTGAAACGATCTCCAACATATCCCCGACGAGGTATTCTTACTCTCAGATCAAGAAATTCACTAACAACTTCTCGGAGAAGCTCGGAGAAGGAGGATATGGAAGTGTTTACAAAGGGGTCATTCATCGAAATGGAGTTGATATACAAGTAGCAGTAAAGATTTTGAAATCCAAACAGAGTGAGAAACAATTCATGAATGAAGTTGCAACGGTTGGGAGTGTCCACCACCACCACTTGGTGGGTTTGTTGGGCTACTCTGCTCAAGGTGAAAGGCGGGCACTAGTTTATGAGTTCATGGAAAAGGGATCTTTGGATAAGTATATATACAAAATCAGCAAAGAGGGAGGAGAAGCTAAACCCAATTCTGAACGGTTAAGCTTTAAACAAATGTACAATATTGCCTTAGAAACTGCTAGGGGGATATTGTACTTGCACCAAGGTTGTAGGAGTACAATTTTGCACTGTGACATTAAACCTCACAATGTCTTGCTTGATTCAAACTTCACAGCCAAAGTAGCAGATTTCGGGCTTGCAAAAATGATGGATAAGGATCATAGTCATGTGTCCTTGACTGGAGCTCGAGGAACTCCAGGGTATGCAGCACCGGAGATGTGGTTGAAGACTTATGGTCCGGTGACAGAGAAGTCTGATGTGTATGGCTATGGGATGCTTCTTCTAGAGATGATTGGAGGGAGGAAGAACTATGATCCAGAGGCCAATGAGTCTAGCCAAGTTTATTTTCCTGAATGGGCATTTGACAGGCTCAAAAGTGGTGAACTGCCTTTGCTAATGGGAAGGCAGGATGGTTTATCTATTGAGATTGTAGAAGGGATTGAAAGGGATCAAAGAGATGAAGGAGAAGGTGATGAGGAAGTGGTAGAGAGAATGTGTTTGGTGGGTCTGTGGTGCATTCAACACATCCCTTCTAATAGACCATCAATGGATAAAGTAATTCAAATGTTGGAAGGCAATGCTGAAATTGGAATCCCTCCTCATCCATTTCCTCAGAAGACAAACAAAAATGTTGAGAATTACAGCGACGATTCTCCTTTTTATCTTAGTGTTGCTAGTGGCAGTGGGTCGATAGAAGCTCGCTAATGAATGATCCTCTTCTTTTGGTGTAGCAATGAATTTTTGTTTCAAAAAATATGTCAGATTGAATCCTAGTTCATTACTGTAAGGACTGTTTTTATAATACAAACAGATTAGGAAACAATCTGCAGTATCTTTTCAAATAAACTAACCCAATGTTCTTGGTGCAGAACAGCATTAGAACTAGAACCCTCTGTAGTCCAGTTTATTGACTAGGGGTAGCAATGGCTCAGTTTAGTTTGGGTTGAGCATTAAGGGTAATGGGTGAATACCCAACCTGATGGATCAGCAGATACTATAGTGCCCAAGAAAGAAGAAGATATAACAGGTTGCATTATGCCCATGGCAGATTGAGCCGGTTTGGGTTAGAAATACCCAACCCAAATTTAACTCAGGCAGGATTAGCCAAATTGAAGATGGCTTGAACCCAAAAGCCTGAAAAATACTGAACAAGAAAGAAGAGATAAGAAGATAAGCCCACATTTTGGTGGGAGAGACTCAACCAGCCCAAAAACTTTCCAAAGGGGGAATCCACAAAAGAAATCCCCATTATAAACTTACGTTCCCAACTTAAGTACTTTCCTAAAATGTAGGCAAACAAATATATTTGTACTTAATCAACTATTTTAGAATTCTGTATCAAATCAACCACTCAAATAAAAACTAACTCAATTTATTTAGTAAACCTAATATAGTGGTCCCAACAATCCTAATCATCTAATACGTGGCCTTGATCACAAACCCTATCATATTTTAGACTTTGGCTGCTATGGAGCAGGGCTACTTTTAGGCCTAATGGTCTGAGCTTGGGTACAATGTTGGGGTCTATTAAATAAATGGCTTGTGATGGTCTTGGTCAAACAACTTCTTAGACTGACCCATCAGCTACGGTCCTGCCCCTGCGATAGTCTTATGATCTTCTACCTTAGTTGATAGTTACCAAGGACAGTTAGAAAACCATGTATTAGCCATGGATAGGTGGGTACCCTTTTGGTTTTAACTATAGTTGAAGTGTGCATAACGTCAATAGTTTCAAGCAAGCGAATGTTTCGAAGTTGTTGAAACTTCATGTTTCAGTGTGATTAGTGTAAAGGAAAGACAACAAGGAAAACAAGATGCAATCACACACATAAGACACCGGTTTACATGGTTCAATAAGTTTGCCTACATCTAGAGACGCATACTGATTCTACTATGTTCAAAAGAAATATGATCCATGGCTCTACAAATGTTGCCTCTCACTCTCTCAAAAAACTCTTGTGCGAAATTAGGGTTTTAACCCTTTAGCATGGGGATGTTACTCCCTGCACCCTCAATGAGCTCAACACGGAACTCAACCCGTGCATCAGATGCTTTGTATTTCAAGACTGCACAAACAATACTCCTCAATCAACAATACTCCTAGCTGCGAATCAGGCTCTATCTTCAACAATCAGGGGTCCAATGATTAAGTTCATCCAAAACTTGGTTAGTTAATTTTCTTCTTGTAGATTTGTTGATTTTTGGGATGGTCAGAAATTAAAGTATCAGAGAAAACAAATTTCGCGATTCAAAAGTTTTTTGATCTTTTTAAAGTTACAATATTAATTAGTTCATTTGAACATAGAAGGTATCATTATCACTTTCTTGAAGATAGTTGAGGCCTTTGAATAATGTACAAAGGATCATAGACAAACTAACTCCGAGATACAATCTAGCTCAGGTAGAACCCTTGTCTCTCTACAGATTTGCACTTTCCGACAGAGACGAATGAAACATCGTTGTTGTTCTTAAAGCCCAAAAGTTCAAGGATTGATTTTACAGAAAATCCCAACAGCATAACAACATTGTCAAACGGTTTTCTCAAATCAAATCACTCACAGATCGATGAGAGTTCCCACAAGAAGAAAACCGGATCTTATGAGATTATCACTCGTGTTAAACCAAGTGATTCCCTTAAAAAAAAGAGCGATTATAGTAAGAGTTTTGAATCAAAACCTCAAGGTATTACTTCTTAAAGGAAGACAACCGAAATCAAGATTTGTATACACAGTGAGAAAAGAGAAAGACGGAGATTAAGAAGATGAAAATCGCAAGCAAATTCGGGTTCCTTCTTCTTCTTCAGAGAATATTCCGTGGTTTTCTAATAATCTATTTCTTCTTCCTCTTTTTCTTCTTAGAGAAAACTCTAGATAGCCACCAATGTTGGATGTTCCATCTCCAAAATCTCTTTTTCACAATAATCTATTTTCTCTTGGTTTTACATTTATTTATATTAAGAGATTAGGGTTGTTAGAGGTAGCCTTAATTAGGGTTTTCATCCTTGATCATGTGAGATAAAGAGAGAGGAGATCCACGGTTGAGATTATAGTGACGAGAGAGAGAGAAGGGAGTTCCACAACCTAGCCACTCCCACACGTCTCTCTAAAGAGGGAAGTAGGAGGGCTTGGTCACTACAATCCCTACAAATAAGGGATTTGAATCCCTTGAGATATTTTATAATATCTCAACACCATTGAGACCTAATTTTGACGTCTAATAGAATTTCAATTCTAAAAGGAAAAGAAAAAGAAAAAAAAAGAGACCAAATTAAATTCCATTTGACTTTTCTTTTTTGGGGGAAATTATAAAATTAGCTAAAAATAGAGTAAATTAATTCATTTTGTTAAAGACTGAAATTTTGTTTCAACCCTCTAATCCAAAGTTTCCCAAATTCAGCTTGTTAGAATTTTGTTGCAAGTTATGGTCATGTTTCAAGGATGCGTGGCATATTATAGTCCAAGTATGTTACATTAACCACCATGTAAGTTATCACAGAAAATATTGAGGGGTATGTTGAGTCAATGATTCCAATGATGCATCTATTGAACATCTTCAATGGTGATCGTCACCTTTGAGGCATTATCATCTTTTAGAAATGCAGCAAGATGTTTGATTACTTTTGGAAAAAGGAGGTGATGGTAAGGGTGATGATGGGTTTTAAAAGCATACCATGAAGATACGAGGAAAGCTCACCGAATGGGGAGAGAGTTGTTTTATTTTTTTGGCAAGGAGCTAAAGCTCAATTTCATTCAACTTGAAACCTCATTTACAAATATCCACATCAATAATGAAAGATATCCTTTGAGGTAATGATGTTCCATTCATTTAACTGAAAGATGTTCCTTGGATGCTATAATCACCATGTTGAGGGCTGTTTTGTTGCTCTCTTGGAACATATGAAATAGAAACTTGAGGCATATGGTTAGCTAGTTGACGGCTATCAGAGATAGTTTTTTGGATCCTCCATGGGATATGTAAGTTATTGTCATTAATCAGCTTCACTGTCATTTTGTTGTCACCTTCAAGGAGGATGGGAGCAAGGGGAGTTCTTCCACTAACTTCAGCCCTAGAAATATGGCATGGCATCTGCTTCTTCTAGGCTCATGGATTTAGATTTTTTGTTTCACCTTGAATGAAGACTCATGCAGAGTCCTGCACGATCGTTGCAGCTGCACAAAACATACCTGCTGCTCCATCAACATTAAATTTTTAAATAGCCTGGCGGAGAAGGGTCCAATGATGGACAATCTGAACATCTGGTTCTTTAGTAAATTGCAGTGGCCTATGACTCCTATCTGGGTTGTAATCTATGGACATCTGGAGTGCTTTCTCAAGAATGTTTGCAGCAACAGTTGGTTGTTTTTCAAACAACAATTTGTTTCCTGCCTTCCAAATGCATCACATTGTGATCACCGCTTGATGAAATAGCATTCTATCTGGGAGAAGTTAGCCAGGATTCTATCCATTCTCTGAATGATTTGTGACAATCTCTAATCCTGAGTCCTAGAGGGGAACTGACTAAATTCAAAAACACAATTCTTAATAATCTTCATCAATTTTTATTTGAAGGAAGAATGCCTTTAAATAGACTTACAACCTATTGAAATTTGGAAACTTACTAAAACTCTTAAATTTGCTGCATATGTATTACTAAATCTTAAAACTTTTAAAAACTTATTTTCCTAAAATTTAAAGTACTAAAACTATGAAGAAAACAAGACTGTTGACCAACACTCTTTGTGGGTCCCATT
>JAOXJP010230589.1:0-10766 GCA_025762735.1 Platanus orientalis
TGGCCAAGTGGAGAGAGAGGTGTGAATTCCCTAATGTCCATAACATCCAAAATAGCAATAAGAGAAAAATAGAAAACCCTAAATTTGTTCCCCCTCCCTTTACTGGTTGACCAAGCCTTTAAGTAGGGTTGTCAATGGATTGAATACGAATCGGATATAGGCATGCTATATTTGAATTTGTTTATTTAATCGAATATCGTATCAAATTCGAATATTTTTTTGGATATTTACTAAAACAATAAGGACATAGGAGTTATAAAGATAGAAGACGGTTAATAGATCAATGAGTGAATGGGGAACCAGCTACTGGGAGCTTTCTTTCATTCAATTTGGGAATAGGATATGCGAAATGGGTTAAGGTTAAGATCATGGTATTCTTATGCTGTATTCTACATAACATGCCCCACAACATTATAATATAAATATTAATTATATATTAATTTCAATGGATTTGAATATTTAGTCGAATAATCAAATCAGATATAGATGCATTCGAATCGAATATTAGGATTGAACACGAATCGAATACAGATAATAATTGCATAGTTGACAACCCTAGCTTTAAGGCCTTTTATTAACATTTTCTCATATACCCTATATAAAAATTAAAAATTCCACGTAAGTCTAACTCTTATAAAACTCTTTACTAAACCTCCTAAACATCTTTCATGCTTGTCTCCATGCTCCTCCTTACATGCCTTTATGACCCCACCAAGGCCAAGTCTTGGCCCCACCATGTTCCCACGTCTTCATCATAGATTCCTTATATTTGCTAAAACCAAGTCAGAGTGAATTCTTAAAAAACTTAGTAGTTCAAGTGTTACTAAGAAACATGTAACAACAAAAGAAAGCCAAGAACACAAACACCTAAACTTTCAATGATTCATACTCTAAACAATATCTCTCATCAAGGTCAAAGCATTACTAGGATAATTTGTAAATAGGCAAATGGTGACCACCAAAAACAATAATAGAATACATGCTTAATTTAGTCAAAAAATAAAAATAGTACCAATGGTAACCACTACGGAATTTTGATTTAGGAAATATTTAGGAAAACTTTTGTTCAATTAACCTCAACCTTTTTCTTGCATTCTTAAGATTTAAGAAGGAATCTCATGCCTAAAAAGCTGCCACTTGGGCTACCCGTTATAAGGGCATAACAATCCTTTCAATTATCGTAGGTGCTCTATAATGGTACACTTTAAAAGGCCCACAATTCTAGATGTTCTGAATATAATCACAGGATTGTAAACACACATCTATGATAATTTGTCAAAGTGATTACAGTGCTGCTAAGATATTAAAAATTCATATGTTGCTTTAATGACCAGAGAGTGGTGCTAATGCATGTACTTGCTTGCATAGGCAGTGCTGGACCCACAAAAGATGAGAAACTTGGGGAACTAGAGTAGGTTGATCAATTGGAAGTTTCTTCTTTCACATAGTTATCTGTTTTCTTTTTGTTATATAAACTTTGCTATTTGTGTTTAATTCTGTCATAGAGTTCATTTCTTCATTTTCTTAAAAGAAAAATCAATGTATATGTAACTGCACACTCAGGGTTGGGAATTACCGTTTAACAGGTTCCAACTACGAATTTTTGTATGCCCTAAAAGATAAACTAGGTTAACCATTGGTAATGATAAGGTTGGTAGTTGGTTGTAGATGGAAAAGTTGGTTAGCATGTACTTCGTATGCTCCTTTTCCTATATTGGTTAATGGTTCTTTTATTGGATGTTTCATGAGCTCTAAAGGGCTATGGCAGGGGATCCTGCCCTCTTATTTGATGTGATCATTGAAGAAAGCCTCATATGCAAAGCAAAGAAAATTAGTTTTATGAAGGGTTTCAAAGCAGGGGTACAAAATGTGTTGTTATGTCCCATTTACAGTATGTTGGCTGCTTATCTTTCTTAATCCTTCAAGGGAAGACTTTCCTCTTGATTAAGGGTGATGCTTTGGTGTTTTGAAGGCGGTATGAGAATTAATGGTCAACTTAAAGAGTGTTTTGATCAGGATAGGAGAGAATAAACAATGATCCTTTTGATGATTGAACATGAAGTTTGGGTTTCCCCCTTAGTAAATGTCCTGTACATCTCAGGCATTCCTCGAAAGCATGGCCCATCTCCAAAAGATATAGAAATTTGCAATTGAAACATTTGTAACAAGGTCTCAAATTAAAAGTACAGTTCCCTTTCCCAAGGTGGTAGATTTACTTTAAATAAAAGTACTCTTGCCCATCTTCCTATTTTCTATGTACGTGTTCAAGTAGCTAACATTGAATAAAGAATGCCAAGTGTATAAAGAAATTGTAGAGAGACTTTTTCTAAGAAGAAAGATGGGAGAAGAAGAATCTTCTAAAGTGGAATTAAGTCAGTGGCCCAAAATATTTTAAAGTTTTTGGTATTAGAAAATTAAGATCTATGAGTAGTGTTAAGTGGTTGTAGGGATTTGGGAGATAACTTTTCTTTGTAGAGTAGAGATATCGGTTTAAAATGTGCAGTTGAAGATAGAGCTTGTTAGCCTGTTATGGAGTCCTTTGAAAATTTTGCTAGGATGTTAGATTCTAGGTAGGAAATAGGGAAATGATCCATTTGTTGGAAGATGATTGGAGCACGTATAGAATTCATCTTTATAGGTTAGTTCCTTCTAATTGGTTACCTATGTGATTTAATTCAAACATGAATGTAGATTTGGGGTCTGATCTTTAGAAGGAATTTGCATGCCTACGAAATAGTGGAAGGTAAGCTTCTCTTAAAGCATTTGGAGGTGTTGACTTTCGAGTATGTAAGGAAGTCAGGAATGAAAGAATACTTCTTTCACGATAGAGAAGTCAAGTCACAAAGGAAAGTCATTCGTGATGGATATGTCTTCGCAATAGCTGAATGCTCACAGTAGCAGTTGGGTCGTGAAGTAGCTCGTTAGCGATGATGGTAACTCATAGCAGAAACTCTTCATGGAAAAGTCCTTCGCGAAAACTCTTCACAATACACTTTTAATTCAGTACACAAACCTTCGCGGTTCAATGTCTTTGCGGTAGTCAGCAGTTTCGCTAGGTTGAGCCTTCATGATGTGAAGCCTTTGCGGTACAATCTCTTCGCGATTCATTTAAAGTTTACAAAACACAAGTTTTTTACAATTCTTCAACTTAGTGTTCTTTAGTTAAATCAGTTCATCCAAGGCAGAGAAGGTATCGTTATCACGTTTCTTGAAGATAGTTGAGGCCTCCCATAAAATGCAAGGGATACGATCAAGCTAACTTTGGGATACAATCTCGCTTGGGTAGAACCTTGTCTTGCTACAAAGTTGCATTCTCCTACAAAACGAATGAACCTTGCCTTTTCTTAAAGCTTGTAGTCTTAGATGTTTAGTTTTACAACCCTTAGATTTGTCAAAATCCAGACGGCATAACAACTCTATGAACACATCAAATAGAGTGTTAGCCTCACAAAGAGATTGATTCCCTCTCACAAAGAAATTACCAAGTCTCAAAGATGCTACTCCAAGAACCAAACACTCATTTCTAGAAGATGGTGGTTCATAGGAGAGCTTATGTTTTAGGTTTCTAGTACACTCTCCTTAAGGAAGAAGATGAGACCTTAGAACTTTATAAGAGAATTGAGAGGGAGCTAGAGAAGAAGGGATGCACTTAAGGATGGTATCCTCCTTCAAAATGACCTTTGGGAATTTTGAGGATGACATCCTCCTTCAAAGTGAGCTTTAGGAACATAAGGCTTAGGCCTTCTTCTTCTTTCTCTTCTAGCTCTTCACTCCAACAACACTTGGGCTTTAAGACTTTCTCACAAATGAACAACTTCAAGCATCATTTCCGTGCTCAACATCCTCTCTATATATAAAGAGGGAATATCATTTCCTTGTCCTTCGTGATGTCAAGTGTCACTGCAAGGATATTTCTTTGCGATACAGGTGTCCCTTTGCGGTACAGGTTCCTTCGCGATGTGGCATCTAAGGTGGTCAACTATGTAGTGCATTGTTCTTAGCTCACAAAGTGAATCAGACGGAGCTACAGTGCACAATTTACACAAATTGGTTAGTTTACGAAAGCCAATGAATGATGGTAGGTGGAGTTGCACAAAATGGGTTATGATGTGAAAATTGAAGAGGCTTTAGTCTCAAGGTCTTCGCAAAAGAGGTGAGGGACATGATGAACAATTTAGGCTCTACGAAGGGCAGGTTTCCTTGTTGATACAAGGTAGCTGGTGCCTGTCCTGAGGAGACAAGCACGCCATTCGAGATTAAAATATCTCAACATGAGGAACCCATGGTGCACATTGAGAAGGAGTATTCTTGGGATCAGAAAATCAACTTGAAGGATGTGTTAGCTATAATTTTCTTTGGGAGTTAGAAGGAGAAAAATAAGAATTAGACTCACAGTGGGGAAACCAATTCATCCAAAAGTGAAAGCCTTTTTTTGAACAAGTGGTGTTGGAGAAGATTCTGTCCATTTACCCTCTTATTCATAAGGGATTGCAAATTTTGATTTGGGCATCTAATGGAAGGTGCAAGCAAAAGATGCAAATCATCTTTGATCCATTGTCATGCTGCCCAAATAGTGTGAATATTTCATTTCCTTTTGAGTTTTGGTTCATCATTTGGTAGACCAAGGGAGATTAAGAATGTGTTTACCTCCTACCCAGAAGCTCTTTTGGTTTTTGACAGCAATTCAGTACAAGATCCTTCTATGTTTTATGTTAGGGATCTCAAAAGACCATAACAGAGAGTTTTCAAGGAGTCATTCCCTCTATCTTTAGAATCTATATGGATGCAGATAATTGGACCAGCTTTCTTATGGATATCGGAGGTTTCAAACAGAAAGATTTTGAACAATACACATCTAAAGATTAATTTTTAAACTAAAAATTTGTATTAATAGATGCCCCATCAGTATCACCACAACTCAAAAAATACACAGCCATAAAGCCCATAGTAAAAATAAATAAATGACATTAATTACAACACCATATCAACATTTCCCTATCCATTTTAACAATAATGGCAACGCCCATATCACCATTATTTTTTACCATTCATTTGTATTGGCATTGATGTAAGAACTGCAGTTTCAAGCTTAAGGAGCTGAAGTTGGAGAATTGTAACACAAGAGGCACGGATTTACTAAGAGCAATTACAAGAAAAAAAAAAGATAGCAACTGATGAGTGCAATATGAACATTCTAACGGTAAACCATGAACTTAAAACTCTTAACTCCTTTTCCAAACTACTTGAGAAACCAGAAACCACATAGATATAATATAAAAAGAAACAGAAAAGGGCAGATTATATTCAAAAGAGATATTACAACATTATAAAGATGGTCCAAGGTAGCATAAGGTGAGTCCTGAAAACCCGACACTGATATAGGATTTAAATGGAAACTCAACCAATGGAACACCATCTTCCTATTCCCTCTCAAATTCCTCAACAACATTGCTCCACATCAAACATTCCATTTTCTGCATATCACAGAGAGAAAAGTTATGATCCAGATAACAAGGCTACATATTCGATGCTTCACATGTTTGATCATTAAACTGAAAAATTAAGTTACAACATAGAGAAAAATGAAAGATTTTGAAAGCTGAAAAGATACAACAGGTGTGTAAAGAATGCATAAACCAAACAAATTGAATCATAAAATAAGGTGGATGATAATATCATCCATGGGATTTAAATTGATAACAAAGTTATTCAGTAAGTCAAGCATAAAGGTTTAGGCTCCTGCCCAGGCATTGCATGTTAAATAGTTAATAAATAGAGGTCTGTGTCAACACAGACAATCATATTCTTAATAAATATATCAAAAGAGATGTAACTTGAGTAGGATAAAAAGGAAAGAATGAGCATCTTAAATAAAGCAATTAACCATCTTTCATAAAACCCCAAGGTTGTAGGAGAGGTTAGAGTTAATAGCACAGAGAGCCTGAGAGAATAATTGCATCAACAGGAAGATTTGAACCCACAACCTAAAACCTGCTTTGAGACCATCTTAAATAAATCAATTAACCATTTTTCCAAAAACCTTGAGGTCATAGGAGAGGTTAGAGTTAATATACTTATATTTCAGCATTTTCAAACCTAAGAATACCAAATATTTTCTTACATAATAAGACTATACAACCTTGTGTATTTGCGCTGAAAAAGTTGAAAATGAAAGAACGGTGATAAAGAAAACCTCACAAAATAAAAAATAATTAACGGTGAAAATGAAAACCTTACAATTGAATCGGTTTGGATCTTGTCCAGCCTCCTTATGGTCTGTTAGGACTTGTTTGGCCTAACAAGTTGACATGTCACCGGAAAAAGGAGTCGAACAGGATCCAAACCGCCCCTGTTTGGTGACATGTCGACTTTTTAGGCCAGACAAGTCCTCACAGGTCATAACAAGCCGGACAGGGAGGATGGCACCCAGCTCTGCCTTGGATTTGGTGTGACCCAACGCCCAAGGAGACTGACATCAGGGCTGGCACTTCAGTGCCAAAAAAGCGATTTACACTTTTTTGAGGATGCTTTTCACTTTTCTGTGCTGATGTGTTGGCCCCTGATGCCGGGCTGACCTAAGGGGATTGTACCACATTCTTGGGGCTCGGCCTCCACTAGTTTGGGTTGAAATTTAGGCGGACTGGGTTAATGGCTTTGATCCTGGCCGAGTTCAGACCTAACGCTCAAAATAACTGTTTTGCCAAATTTGGTCGGAAGTAGCACAGGCCAGAGTGCCAGAGGGCCTGGCACGACCAACCCAAAACAAAGTGTGACAAATAATAACATATATGATATATTATAAACTAATATATACTTTCTTACAAATTATATGGCTAATGGGTTGTTAAGCTTGGACTGAGCTTGGGCCACCCTGAAACTGGCCCAGAAACCTACTTTTTTTTTTATAATGGGCCAAGTTGGGTCCGAGCGACCTAGGCTTAGTTCTTTCTTGAGCTGAGTACAGGTCAGGCTTTTATACTTTGAGCTGAGCTTGGCCTGATCTTGGCTTGGTTATCCTGGTTTGACCTGCAGAGTGACTGATGCCATGGTCAATCCAGACCGTCTATTAGATCTGAAACCTTTTGGATTTGGGGGTTAATCCAAAACAGGATTGTGGGCAAAAGACAGCAAAAAACTACACTTTGAAATTAAAAGATATCATGTAAAAAATTTAACTGGATTTGGTAGGAAATTCTCCATTGAACTGAAATCCTTTTATTCTGTACGAGTGGGTGAACCCATGCTTGAAACAAAGAACTAAGGAAAAATAGTAGTGTTAAAAAATAGGGTAGGAGACATAGGAGAGAAATTTTAGGAGAGAACAAGAAACCAACAAAAGAGTAAAGACCCAAGCCACAGGTACCAAAATTTTAGTAGTGGATGGCTTTTAGAAGACAGAAACATGTGAGAATTTACGGTACGGCTTTTGTGCACTGAAAATCCGTGTGCAATTTGGGCACACGGACCAAGGGGTGGACATCAGTGCCAAAAAGCGATAAGCGCCCCTCCCCCCCACAAAAAAAAAAAAGTTTAAATCACTTATAGGCGCTGATGTGTCTTCCCCTTGGTCTGTGTGCACAAATTATACATGGATTTTGAATGCACTAAAGTCAGGCCCGAGAATTTATGATAGCAAATTTTAATTAGAAAGAGATAAAATTAAATGATAAAAAAGAGAAGATTGAGAAGTGGATTAATAAAAACTGTGAAGGAAAAAGTGGGATTGTTCATGTGGCACTCTCTAAAAATATGACAAAAATCAAATACAATTTTATGGGTTGTCACGTAGGTGATGCATTACTTTAGGCCCAGTCTGGTTGCCATGAATTGCATAGAAAAGAAAAGAAGGGAATAGAAAAGAAAATCCCATAAGAAAAGGAAAGAAATTGATCATAAGAAGTACATGACAAAACCAGTTTTTCATGGCAACCAGATAGCTTAAAAATGATTTTTTGAGAAAATTTTGTCATGAGAAAACCTTTTCATGGTAACCAGACTGGGCCTTAGTGTATATAGGTAGATTAGAGAGGATAAGTAACAAGAATTGTAGACAATGTGAAACAAGAAAATAGGTTCCAATCGAATAGCAGTTTTGAGCATCACCATATACAATTTGACGTAGATTCTCATCTACCTTATTATTTTCCTCTTTAAGAGATTAGCACACAATGACATCTGCAATCCATCACGTCCCAATCACCAAAGTGTGGAAAAGTGAGGTGCTCTCAGAAGACAAAATGTTACCAACCTTTAATTGATGATTCAGCACAAACATGTCCGTATAGCCCGTAAAAGAACCAGAAGGACAATATAACACAGAATGCCCAAACAAGCCACTCTAGGTACGTGGGAAGTAAAATTGCCATCAATAGAGAGAAGGCAATTGCAGCTGAAACAATGCCTAGGTTCATCAGTACCTTCGATGCCGGTAGAAACTTGTAATGCAACAAAATCCCAACCAAGGATGCTGAGAAGGCTAACCAGACTGCAAAGGAAAGAAGATGGAAAGACGAGGGGAGGTGCGGTTCAGTTTGGTGTGAGAGAACCAAAAGAGCAATAGCTGCTGGAAATGAGAAACCCAAGATGATCTTCGCTAAGTCATAGTCTTGCTTGTCAGAAGCATCAATTTCATCAGGATTTAATCTGTCAGGCTTCTCTTGAACTACCCCTCTCAAATTGTCAGGGTTGATGTGAGGTGATGGTGTTTGCATTTCTACGTCTAACACCAGAGGAGGAGGAGGAGGAGGAGTAGGTGGTGGTGGTGGCGATGGTACCAATGGATTAATTTTAATTGAGGGTAGAGACGTTACCACGAAAAAGAAGAAGGTTTCGATGAAATTTTCTTTCCCCATTATCTCTATGACAGCAGCTATTAGTCTTGATCTCAATCTTGCAGCAGTCCTCAAGTCAATATATACAGAGAAGGTCATGGAAGCTTCGATTGTCCGCATTGGGATTTAGACTTGGCTTTTGCCAAGACATAAAAAGTAAATAAAGTAGTGGGAAAATATCACGTCATTTTGACGTACAAGGATGATGTCATTTTGTAATTATCTCCAATTGATTTGGAGGGATATAACACCAGTACAAATCAGCGTATGACACATTTAAGCACAATAAATAAAAATTCTCAGTGAATATAAAATAAATTACTGTTTTACCAAAATTGCCCTTTTAAAGCATCGTGTCACGGGCCTATTATCAATGGGATTTCTCTCCAGTCCAACTGTAAATGATTGAAGCCGACTAGGAAGACTATCAGTCCACAGTGATTGCTGGGTTGACTTAGAAGATCTCTTAGTTTCTTAAGGAAGAAGTTTAGAATTTACCCAAAAAGAAAAAGGGCAATGCATCCTTTTATATAGATTTTAATGCGTTTACCGACTCTTCTAGAAGGAAAGGAGAATGCTTGTCTGTGTTGACATAAACCTCTAAAGGTGTGCCATTAATTGACACAAGATGTATTATTTCAGTTTGATGTTTTTTTTGGGCCGATTACTTTTCAACTGAACACTTTTTTGGACGTTTTTACCCCCCAAACAACCAATATCAGTTCATAAATCACCACATACACTACCACACAACATTTTCTTCCCTTCTAGAAAATCTTATGCCGGTGGATGTAGGACCCCAGTAAGTCTAAATAATTCAGTTCAGACAGAAAAAACCCTCACGTGGCTTTCCACTTACGGGATGAAATCGTATGTGCCACGCCCCCTGATGGGATACTCGGGGGGCAGAATCAATTCACTTTTTGAAGGTTTTTGATTCCCCCTCTTGAGTGTCCCATCAGGGGGGTGTCGCAACTTGATGTCAGACCTCCACGTTATCCAGAGAATTTACGAGTGGCATTAAGGACTGTCCAACACAGCTATGGAACAGTTGTGAGATGTTAGATACCGCACGGCGCCATATCAAGTGCACCACACTCCTGATGTAACCACTCAGGAGGAGGAATCAAAAACCTCCAAAAAGTGAATTGATTCTGCCCCCTGAGTGGTCCCATCAGGGGTGTGGGACATAAGATATCATCCCATACCGCACCTGCCGTGTGAAAGATGAATAAAAAAACAGACAATGCATCGGGTCGTACATGCCATATTCTAGGTAAACGGGCTCCAGTCATTTCTCTAGATATGGTCTGAATCATTTACTCTACCTTAGCTAGTGTTTAAATGCCAGCTTGCTTCGTACGAGTAGTTACTTGACTCGGTAGAGATCTGGTTGACAAGCGGCTTCCTCAAGCGGGCTACTAGCAACTGTCTGAGTTTTTCGAGTGTTGTGGACAATTATTCTAGGAAGTTGCCTTGTTAACTTTTTTTTTTTTTTTTTTTCCTATTACTATAATACCTTTGGGAACCTTCCAAATAATGTATTTTATCCCTTTTTAGTTCTAATAAAATAAAATAAAATAAAATAAAGGAGAGAGAAAATGGCTTTGGGGTACATGTAATACACTCTTAGAATGGCTTCAAATTTCTTAGAATGGCTTCAAATTTCATATCCTAGCAACATATTTTAACACTAAAAATAGTAGTACCAAAAAAAGAAAGAATGAATTCTTTGGATTCATGCACACAAAATTTGATGAAAGAACTTATGGACTTGAATCCTCACATCTATATCAAAGGAAAAGCTTCAAATGAGAAGTGAATATGAATACCAACACTGTTGAGATAAAAAATTGTGAATATAAGTGAATTTATCAAAAATACCCCTAACATGTGAATTTACCAAAATACCCTATATTCTCTCTCTCTCTTTTT
>JAOXJP010230590.1:0-10766 GCA_025762735.1 Platanus orientalis
GCAGCCTAATAGGGGGCCCACATGTGTTGTTCATACAGCCACATTGGAGTCCTTTTAGAGCTGTTGAAAAGTCAAAGAAAGGGCCCCACATACAACTGGTCGTGTAAGCCAATAGTTGTACCTAGTTAGGACTCTTGAGAATCCTAGTTGGGCCCAACAAGCTTGATTGATAGCTAAATGTATTGGCATATCTTAGGAGATATTTTATATTCTTGTGGGGCCCATTCCAGCCAAAATCCTCAGCCTCTAAGTCTTAACTTAGGAATATTTTTCGTAGGAAATCTCATGTTTTTAGTATTTGTTTTAGAATAGGAAGGTGGTCAAATAAGTATCCTAGAATCTAGTGATTTTCCTTTTCTTCAGAAGCAATGTAAAAACTATTAAAGGGAAACCAACGTATGAAATAAAATTGGTGAAGATGATTTGAAAAAAAAAAAGGGTTCAGAGCCAGGTTTTCTCAATTGGTTCTATCTAGCTTAAATCCCAGGAATGGTTCTTGTTAGAACTAAGTTTGAACTCCCATCTGAAAAGTTGTTTAAAGTTCTAATAAGTGACAAGTATGATGAGAACAAAATTTCTCCCAAGTCTAGTAGAGAAGATTCTACAAGATGAGGAGGATCAGAATTTCTGTCACTATTATAAAGATGGGTTTTATATTTAATTTGGACGTGGAGCCTTTAGAGATGATGTTGTGAGTCAGATCAGTCCACTAGAAGGCCATGAGATCGTGCTTGAAAAAAAAGTGGATTGATGAGAGGCGTGTTAGCTATGACCAAGAGACATGTATCTTGCAATTCTTCATGTTTGGGGTACACTATCAAATGGAGACACTGCTTGATGTAGGATAGTCCCCAAAAGCCTCAAGTAGTTAACAAAGTAACAATGCGGAAACAAGATATCAATGTGCCAGGCAATAATTGAACTTTAAAATCACGAGTAGCCAAGAAAATTAGAGAATAGAAGGACCTGGGAGAATTTAGAATTGAAAATGAGAAGAAAATAGGAAAAAAGGACCTAGAAGTGTAATTCTATAATTTTTGGATAGAATCCCAAAATTATTACAATAACCCAATTGCTGCATCAAAAAATACCAAAATTTCTAGGATAGATTCTGACATGTACTAGGGTTTTATAGTTCAAAATTCAATAGATTTGGTCAAGTTTTGATTTGTCAAATCATTGAATTTTAGAAAACTTGAAGATCCTTTTATAGTGGACTTGTGAAAACAACCGGGAATCTTTTGACTTTAAGAGAGGAAAGAGGAGAATCATAGGGGAAAGTTAAGGGTTTTATAGGGGATCACGTGGGGATCAAACCCTAAAAGAAAGACGAGAAGAAAGGAGGTTTAGAAGGGTCTGATTTACTAGCATGATTACCCAAGAAAGTCAGCAAAAAAATGATTACCCAAGAAATTTCAGTGAAGTATACCTTAATAATGGAGTCCAGCAGCTTTGCTTCTTCAACAACGATGAGAAAGTAGAAGGAATGACTTCCTTTTTTTTTTTTTTTTCTTTTTTTTTTTTTTTTTTTTTTTTTTTTTTTTTTTTTTTTGAGAAGGAATAAATAAAAGCAAAAGAAAGGGGAATAGGGATTAGGGAGCTCACAGCTACACCTTAAGGGAGGGAGAGAAAGAAAAGGAAGGAGGGGAGCCACTAGGTGTCGAGCCTAGGGGAGGAGAGAAAACGGCCCACATCCACCTTTGAGAACACCCAATTTCACACACAAATTTTTGTTAGTTTTTCACTAATTTAATTCATGGGTGAGGGGTGCCTTAAATAGACTTACAAACTTACAAGAATTAGAAAATTCCTAATAATATAAACTTCTAAAAAAACTAAACTTGCTGCCTAAGAAATACTAAAATATAAAACTTCCTAAAAACAAACTTTCCTTCATTTAAACTACTTAAAAGTGAAGGGAATATGGGCTGTCATCCAGTACATCTAGGGAGGCCCATAAGTTTGACTTTATTGCCTAAACAAGGACAAAAAAGCTAAGCTGTCAACCAAGCATATTTTACAAACATTGACCTAGGTTTTTTCAACCTTATTACATTCATACCCTTGAAAACAAAACATCTTAATCGGTAATTGGCCAAAAGGCCTTATTACAAAAAAAAAAAAAAAAAAGCCACACCCCTAATTAACTCTAAACAACACACATAATACATATGTTTTAAATCTAACCCTCTTATGTGAGGGGGCACATACATAAGTCGCATAATGTTGTCCACATCACTGCCTCAACAATCTCCTCCACAAGAGCAGCCAGATTTGAAGGGTACTCCACAAGTAAAAGCTCCCCTCAACATTCTTGAAGCTCCTAAGGACGAGAAGCCAGCACCATCATCAGCACTTTTCAAGCAAGAGAACAAGATGCAGCCCAAGGAAGAAAGTGAACCACAAGTTGACCATGTGTTGCCCTCCTCCAAGATGCATCTAATGTTGTTGCCCTAAGAAATTGAAGACCATCCAGTTGACGTGTTCATCCTCTTATTTGAGACTTCTACCTCAGCAAGTTAGTGGTCGAACTTTTCGAACCCAGGGAGTTTGATGCAGGAACATATAGTGTGAGGACTAAGAAGCTTGATGACCATGGATAGGCCCAGGCATTGTCCAAGTCTTAGTTTAGGTGTTTTTTATGTAATAAGGCGTTTTAAGGGCCTAGGGGTTTTTTTAGTTATTTTAGTCCTAAGAAGCTTTTTTAGAATTTATTATTTCTTAAGGGTCTCGATGTAATAAGCAAAAAGTAGCTTAGATTTAGGGGAATTTGGGGTACACGACCAGCCAATTTTTTCTCTTTTTTGGACTGTTAAAAGGTTCAAATTGTGGGCCCACATGTACTGGTCGTACAGCCACATTGAGGTCTTTTAGACCATTGAAAAATCAAAGAAAGGGGCCCACATCCAGCCGGTCAACAACCCCTAGCAGTTTCCAGACTTTGGAGAATACTTTTAATTCTTGTGGGGCCCAATACCTTGGTCGACAAGGTAAGGATTGTGGCAACCCAAAGACTCTTTCTTTTATAGGATTCTTCTTCTTTTGGAAGTTGTTTAGATTAAAGAGTATTTTCCTAAAATCTAGGGATATTGTTTTCTAATTTATTGCTTTTGTAAGTGATGCAGCATGGCTCAATGAAGCCCATCCAAGAACTCACATAAAGCAAAGATAAACACAAAGAGGTTAGAAGGCTGTCAAATATGGTTTAGAATGGTCCCAAGGGTCAAATCTAAGGTGACATAGGTCTTGCATGGATAATGATTTGGACTAACTCAGCAAGGATAGACTATGGGTTTAGGGTGTTAATTAGGGAATGACACTATGCAAAACAGGGAACTGTTCTAATGGCAAACATCTGTGTATAAGTGGGATTAATTAGCAAGGTTTGTAGGATGTTAAGCTAGTTCAAAACAACAATCAAACAGTAGGTGGGTAATGGAATTTAATAGGTTCAGTTTGGAGTAAACAAGAAGGCTATAAAGCAATTGTAGGTTCAGGTTTAGGTTTATAACAGTAGGATAAACAATGGGGTATTCGAAACTACAATTAGAAACCAGAACCAATCAGTCACAAGTTGCCCTACTAAGATCTCTTCCACTTGGACCATTCAAACAACAAAGAAGGGTACCCAGGTTATGGAATATGGATCAACACAGTTCCGTGTAAGTGTCATACAGCAAGGTATCAAGCTGGTGTGTGGAAGACCTGGGACAGATTAAGCCATACTGTTTGGGGTGAACTATAAGGCAGAACAGCAGAGGTGGTAAGTTAAAAGAGGAACCAAACAGGAGCAGACAGAGAGGAAGCAAAGGTGTTACACAGGGTTTAAGCAAGAAACTTACCCTGAGATTGCTGCATGACTAGAGATACTTGGATTTTGATTTTAATCATAAAAAAAAAAAAAAAACGTAAAAGAGAGAGAGAGAGAGAGAGAGAGAAAGAGAGAGGAATCAGCCGCAGGGTG
Source organism: Platanus orientalis (assembly GCA_025762735.1). Classification (NCBI taxonomy): domain Eukaryota; kingdom Viridiplantae; phylum Streptophyta; class Magnoliopsida; order Proteales; family Platanaceae; genus Platanus; species Platanus orientalis. The sequence goes on from JAOXJP010230590.1 coordinate 3,965, forward strand.
TACACTTGTGTTCGTGAGTTTCAGTAAAGTCAAACAACAGAAAATAATGGGAAAAAAGGGAAAAGCAGGTTGGGGGATTCCAAGAACACTTAAAAATTGGATTCTTGAAAGGATCGGGGTTATTTATGGTGGAAAACCAGAAATTAAAGAAAACAAATAAGAAAGAGGGAAGAAGAAAGAAAAGACAATAAGGAGAAGAGATAAGTACCTAGAAGGAAATCACCAACCTCATACCGCCTTGCAAATCACCAACCAAGGATCCAACTTGGTACAAAAGCTAGAGAAGAACTTGCAGCCATATGGAGCTAACAGAAAAATAAAATCTAAATTCTTTATTAATCTTCATTAAAAAAAATTATAAACGTGGAGCTGTTTTTATAAGTAAAAATCCCTCCCAAAACCTACCTAGCCATCAGCCACCATCTTCTCTCACTTAGCCAAAACGTTTGGCCTAGTTTCCCTCTCATAAAACCCTATTTAAAATCCCTTTACAAGTTTGCCCAATATAAAAACTAAACCTCCCAACACATCCTACCTCTGATAATTATTAAATTATGAAATAACAAAATAAACTCTAAGAAACTCTAAAACAAAATTAAATCCTCCATAAGTTGGCTCCATGTAGTCCTTCATGCTCCTCCTCGTGTGTCTTCATGTGTGGACCCCACTAAGGCCATGTGCGGGCCCCACTTTGCTCCAATGTCTACATCAGTAAGCCTATAAAGGCACCCCAATGATCAATAAAAAAAGCAGAGTAAAGAATGTTTGAAAATTAAAGAACATGTGTGGTGTTTGATAGGGTTGTGACCCTGGTTTTCTCCTTAGGGGTTGAGTCATGGACTCCCCTTCTAACCTCTCTTCTTCCTCTCTTCTCCCAAGAGCTAGGAAAGCTCTCTCTCTCCTCCTTTCTCCCTTATCTATTCTATCTTTCTCTCTTCTTCTCTTTCTTTTTCTCCTTCCTAATCCCCTTGTTTTCTTTTAACAGCCCTGTTTCCCCATTGTTTTTCCCCCTAAACCTGACCTATATTTAGCCCCTGTTTAATCCCATGTTTGGGTTTTAAAACAGTAACACTTCAGCCCCCAATACAGCCCTTATTTCATCCCTGTCGTCATTATTTTGGCCCAGACCCGACCTGTTCCGCCCTCAATATTCAGCCCATACTTTTAGCATATATCACCCACAATTTACACCTGCTGTCAATACCTGTTTGACTCCGCATTCAGTCCCAGAAATCAGACCCTATTATGTCCCTTTCTTTCCATATTTCAGCCATTATTCAGTCGGTCGGTCCAAAACAGCACACTGTCTGTGTATGTAAACTCCTCCCAAGTCCAAAACAGCAACCTTGCATATATATGTTCACACACCAAAACACATCCAAAATTGTTGAAATTTGGAACAGTGTTACATCTGAACACAAGATTCACCCCATAAGAGCACAGAATTTTCTGACACACAAACAGGGGTCTTTTGGTCATTTCACACCACTACCCCAGATTTTCCAGAATTGGGTTTTTGCTGTCTTTTCTACTTAAATTTGTGGTTGTCCCTAGACCTATCCTACATCACATCATGACTTAAAATAGTAAATTTTTTTAACAATGTCCTGGGGGAGAGAAAACCTGGTAACATGCACATAGAGAGAGTGAGTGAGTGAGTGAAAGATCAGAAAAAGTTTCCAGAGTCGATTTAAGTCTCAGAGTCTTATCTTTTTCCTTCTTCGCCTTCCCTTATATATATATATATGTTATGGATTGCATTTTAGACTTTCAGACACACATGCATATTGCCACGACTTTTATTAAGCTTAAATTTACTCACCATAATATGTTAAACTTATAATAAGTTACCCTATGTAACAAGGGATAGCTACAATATTAAAGAAACTTAAAATTACTAGGAGGTCGAGGAATTAGTGAGTCTATTAAACTAGTTGAACGATTTAAGGCCCATTACAAGGAAGAGAGCAGAATTTGAACCAAAGAAAATAAAGAAAAATTTACTGTCATCATTTTGTTCAGTGCTAACTCGCCTAGTTCTCCTTATCCCCAAAATGTTGTTTGGTGTCAGTGTACCCCCTATAAGGTGGTTCTTCTTCACTGTAACTCATTTCTGAAGAAAATTAAATAAATTCTCACTTTGGGTCAATTAAAAGAAGAGGATGGAATTTAGCCAATAGATGCATGTTATGCTATTCAGAGGAAGTATCGGTTGACTACTTCTTTAATCAATGTTTGACGATTCAACAAAGTTCATGAGTTCTTGCTTGTGCATATAGGTCTGTTGTGGATCTTTCCGCATGATTTTATTTTAGTCTAATCTCTAGCTGGTACCTCGTAAGACTTACCATCCAGACGCCATTTGTTGGAATGTTTGGAAGGAAAGAAACAGGAGAATCTTCAAAAACAAAGTCACTAGTCAAGATGGTCTCCAAGGCCTTTTGTATGAAACCCTTCATGATTGGTGTTCAATTAGGATGAACTATGAAAAGGAGATATAGTATTTTTATTTGAATGGGACATCTCTGTATACCAAAATAAGCTCTTTTGCCATTCGTTTGGGTCTGTAGTTGTATGGTTTGGTTCGCTGTTCTTTCTGTTGTTCTTTTGCTTTCCTTTTTCTTTGCTTGTGTTCACCATCCTGGTGAAACCCTCTTGTATCCTTTCTTCTTTTTTTTAATATATCATCTTCTACCATTTCAAGAAAAAATATAATGTTATAAACTTTACCATTTAATAGGTAACACCACTTCATAATAAGGTACCCTTAATTACATGAGGTAACTATTTATGGTAGGTAAAAGACAGCTATAAGGTGTAAGCTATACCTAGCAATAAGATATCCAAAATCACACACAAACATCCAAGGCCCGCACACATGCATGCACACACCTGTGCATGGGTGTATGAGTGTGCATGTATATTGGGTTTTCCAAGGTCACCATGTTAAACACCCCGTATCTGTGTCAAACACCGACAGGTGTCCATTGTTAGTTAGGTTTTAGAACTATACAAAATTAATTCTTCCAAGATCTTTTATAGTAATTTCTAACCGACCATTTTCACATTGTAATGCTGATATCTGATAATTACCGAGTAAAGCACTTGCAAGGCTGTTGTTCTCCAGAAACTCATATACCAACATCCGATTACTGCCCTCGATACAACAACCAATGAGTTGAACAAGGTTTGGATGTCTAACATTTGATATCATGTCGATCTCAGTCAAGAACTCACGTGTTCCTTGTTTAGATTCCGCAGAGAGAGACTTAACTGCAACTTGGGTTCCATCCCTTAAAACTCCCTGCATTCAAGGACACAAAGCTGGGTAACTTCATAAAGATAGTGTCATGCACATGTGGACACACACTAGAGAGAAGCCAGACAATCATGTGTTCTCTTTTCTTTAAGAGACCAATGTATTAAACAAGGAGATAATTGAGATATAATAAAGGAATTGTGGAAAAAGAGCAGTCACAAATCTCACTCTATAGACAACTCCGAAGCCGCCTCCACCTACTCTGTTTGATGGATGGAAGTTTCCTGTTGCAGATCTCAATGTGTTATAGGAAAAGAGCTTTACGTTGCTGGGAGCAATCGCTAACCATTCACAAACAGGCAAAACAACAATCAAACACGTCAGTAGCCGAACTGAGTTACTTAGAAATTATTTTCTTGTTTTGGTTCCCAAGCCTAATTAAAGGAGGATTATGTCACATTAACAGCCGGCATAAAAACCTTTTAGCCAAACCCTTTAAACATAGATCCTGAAATTCACTGTTCCAACCATAAGCTAAGGCTTTCACTAAAAGCAACGCACTCCACTAACACCAAGGTGATGAGTAAAGGGTGCCCTGTGGTTTATACCCAGCATCTCCATAATAAAATTTGAAGTTCCATGCCTTTTGTAGTGTGTTGGAAACATTGGCTAGAGCGCAATAAGTGCATTTTTTAAGGAATTGATTCCAACCTGTCCAACATGGTGGACAAAACTTTGTCCTTGTTTAGTTGGATTGCTCATATCCCAGACTTTCATGGGCTGAAATACCAGGAATGGGTATTCGGGGGGGACTCCATGGTTTTCATTTATCTTTGCCCTTAAGGAATGTATATCTCATACAGTTCCCGTTTTTTCTTTGAATAAATTTTTTCCTTATCTATAAATATTAACCTTAAAAAAAATAATAAAAAAATAAAAAAATAAAAAAGAACTTAAAAGAGAAAAATAAAAGCTAAAGGGTGCCTTGCAAGTGACACACATCAGCAAACCATGCTATGAGAAGTATCCAAGGGTTCCCACGTAAGTGTGGACAAAGAAGCTAATCTGAATTAAAAGGATTCACCAAGCAACTTGGAATATAGAAGCCTTAACAGCTCAGAGCTGGTAGATACGATGAAAAAGGTGAGTCAACATAGCATCTTGAAAAGACTTCTGGAAAGGGGAAAAAACTGAGAATGATGGCTACAAACTTTAGTACAAAGGAGAAGATAGTAATAGAAATTGGGTAGGGATATAAAGATCTAAAGGATAACATTGTAGATGTTAAGAAAATACGTGGGAGGATAATATCAATTGAACTTGAAGGAAAAGAAATAACTAACATAATTAGTGTATATACACCTCAACTAGGATAAGGTGAATTCTACCCAAAAAAAAAAACCAACAACAACAAAAACACAAAACACAAAACAAAAGTATGATAAGGTTTAAAAAAACCATTAAGAGAAAATTTGGGAGATAATGTGGATGAACCAACTCAAGGAATACCTAAAGAAAAGAATATTTATAGGTTGGGAATTAATGAGCACATAAGAAAGACACTAGAGGACATGAAAGGTCCTTGAAAGATACATAACATGCAAAAGGAACAAGGTAAGAGATGTGTTGCAGGATCCATTACTTGGCTGGACCTCTCAAGTATCTCATGTGGAGGCCCAAGCCCATGCCTAAGAAGTCCTAGGAGTGTTGTACATGAGGGAAACAAATTATTTTGTAATAAGATCAATAGTGTCATGGGTAGTTTAAATTTTTTTGGTTTTTAGTTGTAATCCCGGTATTCACTTTTGACCCAATTTTTCTATGACCAAAACTTGACTTTTTGGCTTAATTTTGGTGTCATTTGATAGGTTATTTAGTTACCTTTCTAGCGATACCAAGATTGCACAATTCCAAGGTGATTTGGGGAATTTATGACCAAATTACTAAAGGGTTGTCAAAGTTGTAGGAATAGTGTTTTTTTAGTAGTTTCTTTTTTTTTTTTTAAGTAGCTATTTTCTTTTGGATGTAATGCCTATAAATTAGGCCTCCCCACCCCTTTAATGGACACATTGAATAAATAAAAAAAATATATGTTTGAATCAAATTGGTTGTGGACCATTCCCTCGCGCTCCTATTCTATCATGTTTTTCTCTCCCTCTCTTTTTCACGTCTCTCTCTCCACTCCCACGACACATCCCTCTTCTTCACTCCTTCTACCTTAAACCCCTTCTTCTTTCTTCTACTCTTACTTTATTCTAACAGTTCTCTTCCTTTATTTCATTTTTCTGATTTAATAGTTTCTTTAATTGAAAAGTTGAAAGTTAAAAATCAAAAGCTCACGATTGGAGAGTTCTTAGTTTTATTCTTGGAGCAATCGAAGACCACCAATCAAGTATTTCTTCTTCAAAATTTTCAGATATTAGCTCTTAATCAAACCCCCCCTTTAACCCCTAATTTTCTACAAGTTCCCTTACCGGTTTAAACATTTTCTTGAACTCATCTCATTTTACAAAATTTTCTAGTAGCACCTATCTTAAAATCACCCCATTATTATTATTATTATTTTTATTTTTATTTTTATTTTTGCTGAATAACAATTTTGTATTAAAGCCAACTATAGGAAATTGGAATCATTACATAGAAAGGAGAGAAAGAAGATCGGAAGAGATTGAACACTCTCCAAAAGAAAGAACTAAAGAGCAAGAGAAGCAAGAAAAATACAAAAGGTAAGCATTAGATCATTACATTACATCATTATCTCCTCCTTTAATGAACCCACATAAATGGAGGCTTTGGCAACTCCCCTCTTGGCCAATCTATCTGCCCCTTCATTAGCCTCTCTTGCGATCCACTTAAATGAGATATTCAAAGAGGAAGCCAAAAAAGTGGCTTCCTTAATAATATGAGATAGTTTCCATGGGCCATTGCTTCCGAGAGCCATCCATCCAATGACTACCACCAAGTCCCCTTCCGCCTCGATATTGTGAGATACCATTCCTTTGGAGTGAATTAGCCGTAATTCATACAAAAGCACCTTAATTTCCACATTCAATGAGTCTCTATATCCTAGTGGACCTGAGAATGCTACAATGCAAGATCCCAAAGCATCATATATTGTTCCTCCCCAACCCGACGGCCTAGATTTCCCAATGAGCTACCATCAAAATTCAACTTCAAGGTGTTTTCACTTGGGAGCTGCCACCAATGAATCACTTGCATAGGAAGTGGAGAGGATTCAATGATAATGTATAAGTTTCTAATAACATCATCCGCTTTCACTCCTTTAAAACATGGCTCCTCTAAGGCCCAGTTAGCCAGCCTAATAGATATGCATTCAAGTAACTGATTGGTTGTTTTCCTCTTATCAAGAAAGATCCTTCTATTTCTTTCTTCTCATATGGACCAAATAATGACAATTGGAAGGTACCTCCAAATTGTCTTACCCCTCTTTGTGAAAGGCGCCATTGACCATTGGATTAAGAGATCCATCATCTCCGGTGGGAACACAAATGAAAGCCCAAATTCTTTGATGAAGTGCCACCA
>JAOXJP010230591.1:0-24742 GCA_025762735.1 Platanus orientalis
AGAAATCTCATATATCTATGTGTAAAATGCATAAATAAATACAAAATAGATGTGATAATGCATACTCAAACTATGACAATACTACAACTTTAAGCTATTATCAGTGGGGAAAGCTGATGTGGCGTTTGACCCCAAAGATAAGGGAAGAAAGGATGATTGGATAGGGATGAGCTGTTAACATCTACAGTTGACGAAAAACTGTAACGATTGAAAGATTTTAGGGGATGTTGTTGACACATAACAATACCCATTATGTCACGAATATGTTGAAGGTTTAAAAGGAACATGGCCTTAATTTCCTGTAAGTAGGCATGTTTGTTGCAAAAAAGAAGTGGAAGATAAACATGGTTATAATCTCCTCTAAACAGGTGGAAGTGGAGAATGGACATGGCCATAATCTCCCATGAACCTAAAAATGTAGAGGAAATGGGCACAACTGGAAGGCTTAACTTTATAAATACAAGGTCCCAGGGAAGAAAGGGGGCATCTCTCGATCATCAATTCAAACACAACCTATCATTTTAGTTATCTTTTACTTATTAGTTTGCTACTGAGCATTTTGATCAATCTGTTACTTGTAATTCACCCTTAGTGACCTCCCTAAGCGAAGCTAGGTGAAGAAAACCATCTTAGTATGCTTTCGGGAGTCAGTATTTATAGTTTTTAGTCCTTAAAGCTTCAATTTTGATCTGTAAGTCATTAGCATTCGAGTCTAAGAAGATGATGTTTTTCTGGATTAATTTGAAAAAAACTGGTAGTCTTTCATTTGAATCAATGCATTTTGGCTTGTTTGAGTTCATTTATGTTCAATTTTTGTTGTCATTTGTGCAAAATGTGGTGAAGTCCTTGTTTTTACAAAGCAAAAATAATTCATTTAGAAGGAAGGACCCTTTCCTTCCCGAATTGCCTGAATTAATCAAATTCAGTGGCTGAACAGACAACCAGAGAACCCACTTTCGATCTGCTTGCTATTTGTTCCAGTGCCTAGGGTCTTAGAAAAGTCCAGACCTTGTGCCCACATGGCACACGTGGCACTGGCACGCCTGTGTACCATTTTTCAGCAACATACAGAAATCTGGTTTTTCTTGAGTTTGCGTATTTTTTGTAAAAAAATTTCTCAAATTTCAGTATGAAACTTTCAACTTTAGCAGTAGCAACAACAATAAAATAGTCACATATCTATGTTAACCGAGAAACTATTAGAGCCCGAGGTTTCATGGGACACGGAATTTTTTTCTCTCTAGTTTTCTTTGTCAACTTGTACTTCTAATTTGACATGAAATTTAGGACTTCAGGGAGAGGTTCTGAGTTTGGTGATTTATTGATGTGTTGATAAATCTTGAGAATTAGGTCAAGATAGCTTGCACACGCATACACATACAATGCAAATTAGTTGAATTAAGTAACAAAACTTTTTGAATTTGTGCTTTCTTAATTGTTAGGCATTGACAGGTTGACACAGATAACAGGGTCCCAGGTTTCGGAAATTCTTTACTGTGGTGGTTGTTTAAAATCTGCTTTGGTAGATATTGCAAATAAACTTCTGCTCTGATAGCGGTGAGGATTTTTTACGCTGACACCTAGCCTCTGCTAGCCTCCGCCAATGGTCAAGCGGGCAGAAACATCAGCGTCGAAAGTGATTTTCACTTTTTGGGGGCATGTGTAAATCATTTCTGACGCTGATATGGCCTCCCCTTGACCTAGGCGTTTTTGTACGCCGAGCGCGGAGAAAAGCCTCGCCACTCTGATAGATGTCACAAAGAAAGCTTGGCACACAGGAGAAAAGATTATGTATTTAGATTAGTTGGTCTGATCTTGAGACGTCATGTAGTTTCCCTTCTATGCTACAGCTTTAACAATAGCTAATGCTATGCACTTCCTCCAATTTCGGTATCTTGTTCTATTTTTGTGTGTGTTAAGAGGTTGCAATCCGGGTACCATTGAAGTTGGAAACAAAACCACAACCAGGTTTGGCATTTGTCTTGTGCATTAAATGAATCCTTTCATATATGGAATGAGAAGAATGAGTTATGGCATTTAATCCAGCACATTGTAGGCCAAAGAACTCAAGTATCCTAGATTGTCTCCAGCCTAACCAGGTCCTCAACCACCGCCTTTTTTTTTTTTTTTTTTTATTGCCACATGTCAGCCCGAAATGGTGAAATGGTCCAAGTCTTCAACCCATGGAAAAAACCACAGCTTCTTTTCTTTGCCATGCATCAGCCTGAAATGGATGCTTGATAGATGTTGGACATGGTTAGGCTGGATACGAGCTGGGCTGGAACTCAGGGAGATCATGCGAGTTTCTTGGATTTGACTCTAAACTGTTATGTACAAAAACTAATTATTTATTGTATTTTAGAATTTTATGTTTGTCTTGTAATTGTAATTTCTAACTTTTGATGATTATAAATGAGTTTTCATTTTGGTAAGTTATATAAACTGAGATTAGCAAACCCTTAGACATTCTGTCATTGTAAGTGCTGTTGCATTCATTCATTATGATTCTACTGGGTGCTGGTTGCGAGGTGATATGGTGGGGTAACCCTGCCCACCCCCCACTCGCTTTGGGAGTGAGTTGTGCTTCCAGGAGTGAGAATGGTGAGATTCAATTAACCAAACAACACAAGATCCATTGCTATGATTACTTACTAGCGGATGACCCCCTGCTTGCACAGGTACCTAAACATACCAAAAGAAAAAACCAAATGGTAAAAAAGTTGAAGTGGCATCAACCCTAGAAGAGCGAAACATGGAGAGAGATGGAGTGTTAACCAAAAAAATGATTTGGAAAGAGTTGAAGAGGGATACCTAGAGGGAGAGAAAATTTAGGAGAGATGGAAAAGAATTGGGGGATACACATGTAATTTGATCATAATGTTAGAAATCAACTAAAAAAAAGAAATATAAGTGTAAAGAATGTGAACGACAAGTATTCAAGAAAATTGAGCTTTCAACATTGGGTGGGAATTTTAATATACACGTCACACTGTAAACTTACAAGTGGACCCACTTATAACCACATGTTGTTCTTTAACCCCATTTTCCATTTAATGTCATTTAAGCTTGTTGTAGAGGATTTGCTTTCATGTGGAGAAAGAGGGAGACGTAGGAGAAGGAAACATAAAGAGAGACTTGTTAATTTTATAAAAATAGAAGAAATTTGCTAGGGTTGTCCATGTAGGCAACCCACTACTTTAGTGTATACTAACGAATGCACCTGTGCGAGCATGGGCAGTGAGGCAAAATTGTATTTGTTAAAAGCAAATAGTGACCTCTAAAAAAAGCATAAGATTAATTAAAAATAATAATTGACAAGAAGAAATCAAAGTCATAAGATAAATAAATAAATACATAAAATAAAGAGACTTCACACAAAAAAAGTTACTTCCTTAAATTTGAATGTTAATTGCACAATCATCATAATGATTGAGAAGAAAAAATCAAAGTCAAACAATACATAAAATAATGAGACTTAACAAAAAAATCAATTCCTTAAATTTGAATGCTAATTCTACAATCATCATAACTTCTAAAGATCTATTACACACTGAGTAAAATTGAATTAAGGAAACAATTTTCTTTCTCTACAACTTTTCTAAAAACAATAATTTTTTTAGCACTGTACACAATGAGTTTCTCTAATGTCATGCAAAGAGGCAATTCGAGATGTGAAGAGAAGGGAGAGGCATGATCTTGATGGGAGATAATTAAAAAAAATGGATAAAAAAAGTGTTTTAATTGAAGTGGGATACGTGTAAATAGGAAAAATAAGAAGAGAAATTAAAAGACATGTGAAATTCCAAAAATAGAGAAATAGAAATAGAGATTAAAAATAAAATAAAATCATAGAAAAAAAACACGACATTAAAGAGGGGGGTTTTGAGAATTGTAGCCATAGGAGATAGGACGTGCACCTTAATTGTTGCAACATTGAGCATAAAGCATTTGAAGAATTAGAAGAAAATGAATAAATAATTTATTTTCAAATATAGAACAAACTCAAATTAAATAAAATAACATATTAATTTTCCAATGATAGAACATCTTGGTCACCGGCACATGTAAACCAGTACTTACAACCTATAACATAATCATCTCAAACTAACTTGTTTGTGAGAAATGGACTTCACCTTATCAAAATGTAGTCATATCACTAGTAAGTGCAGCGGAAAGAAATTTACTATAAAACTTAAAGATCACAATGTATCAATGATCTAAACAACTAATCAAAGGGTGCCCTTTAACCCAAACATAATCTAAAGGGAAAATAAACAATTCATGTAACGCCCCAAACCAGGACTCGGATAGGACCCATATGCACCCCAGATTCGGTTTGTTACATTAATTCAATGACCAATGTTCACAATCCAATAGTCAAGGTTCTAACATAATTTCATAGTTCATTTCCTTAAATTTCACAATACACAAATCTAGTCCACAGTCTAAATTCATAGTTAGTGAAAACGAAATCATTTTCATTAGTCCACAATGGTTCGATAAATCGTAGCGAAAATCTTAAAATAATAACATGTTCATGTCAATTGATTTGATTCAATCCAAATCAAATAAAGACTTTCATTTTAATCATGGTCTCGTATCCACACATTTATTTACAATGTTCCCTTACCGTATATTCAATAGTCGAAATTCACAAAGTAGCAGAAGCGATTAAATATTCGAAAGTCTATAATAATTCAAAACATAACAAAGGAAGTATCACATACCATAGTCATACCGATAATGGTAGTGTACAAATGATACTATAAACCTCTAAAGTAAGACAATGTATCAAAACATTCAAACAACTACATAGTGGGGTGCCCTTTCAACCAAATAGAAATCAAAGGGTAATACAAGTCTCTCAAAGTTCACATTAATTTAAACAAATGGATCTAATAACTATCCAAAATTCGAACTGCAAAAATATAAGGTCCTCTCTATGTAGCTCCGTGGGCATACCTTACGGATAGTATCAGTTTGAAAAACATAACGGCTGGGTTGGTCCCAACATGTAAGGCAATTATACTAACTATAAATAATGTGAAATAAGAAGCATAGGTCCAAATACTAGCATGTTCAAAAGCCAATGGGAAACTAAGTAGAGACTGAACAACAATAATATCATGTTAGTATGAAACTAAATGATAAACATAAATCAAACTCGTATCATATATCCAAAGCTAAACACAATCAATCTCAGAGTCTATGAGTCTAGAGTTCAATAATTTAAAGGGTTTCATGACCAAACAATGTCCAATACGAAAATTAAAATCAATGAATTCGAAGTCCAATATGATGTCAAAGTCCAATATAAATTTCAATATAGAAATCAGAGTCGATGGTTCCAAAGTACATTAGTTCAAAGGGTTCAAGGTTCAATAGTTCAAAAGAGTTCAAAGTCCCATAGTTCGAAGATCCAAAGTCTAATAACCTTTTTTGGAGGTCGAGGGTCCAGCGGTGTCCAAAGTTCAATAACACACACTCTTACCCGAAGGTCAAGGGCCCAGAGGTATCCAAAGCTCAAAGTCTAAATGGCACATGCCCTTACCCGAAGGTCAGGGCCTAAAAGTCTCCAAAGGTCCAAAGTCTAAATGACACGTGCTCTTACCTGAAGGTCGGGGCCCAGAGGTGTCCAAAGGTCCAAAGTCTAAATGACACATGCCCTTACCCGAAGGTTGGGCCCAAAGGTGTCTAAAGGTCACACATAGCCCAGTGACGAGGCCCAAAAGATCAATGGTCACACTTAACCTTATGACAAGGCCCATAGTAGTCAATGGTTCGAAAGTTCAATAAGGTCATCATCAATGAATTTGAAAGGTTCACATGATCTCAATACTCAGAATGATGGTATAAATTCATAGAGAAACTTAGGCATATGGTTGCTATGATTCGAAAGGGATCACACTTGTCACTTGAATTTAATCACTTCAATACAAATTCACAATTTCAAAGATACAAGCTCACATAGATGTGATATTAGTATATGATTTGATATCATAAAGTCAGATTCACAATAAGTCACTAAAATTTCACATAAAATCGATGGTTTGAAACTTACAATGAGGTTCAATGGTATATATAATTCGCATGATACATGATAATTCATAGAACTCAATGAAGTCAGGGCATTAAATAAGATTTCACATAAATTTTCAAAGATTTCAATAGTTTTTCCAATGGTTCTATATGTAAAGACCAAACCAAACATCACAAGTAGAGTTCTACACAAAGAGCAAAGTAGGATTGCCTACTAAATTGATCATTAATAGTATAGATCTTAAAGGATTCGCAATTTTACACATATTTTCCTAAGGATTCACATAAGAACAATCAATTTTCACATGATCTAAAGATTTGATGAAGAAAATCAATTCATAACATGATTAAGAACAATAATCATTCACCAAATAGGCTTAGATTCAAAGATCAAGCAATGTTCAATAGCTTGTAGTAAAGATTTCCAAAATTCTCAAAGGATCCAAACACAAATCCACATAATCTGAAAAGTTTAAGAAGAAGAATACATCATACTAAGCATAAAGAGCATTACTTACTAACTCTATAAATTCTCTTGATTCTCTTCAATTTCCTCATTCCCAATTCACTTCAATCATCTTTTCCTATAAATTATACATGTATACACATCAATATCCATCATAGAATTCAAATCCAAAATTGAAATTTTAAGAATCCCAAGCAATTCTCCTAGATCTAGAGGTTTTGGAGCTTACTTTGAGCTCATTCTCCTCTTCTCTCCAATTCTTCCTTATCTCATTCTCTTAACTTTCTACAAATGTTTTTAGCCCTAAATTAAATAATATGGAGGTTAAATTTTGTCACACATGAATTCCCACACTTGGGGGTAGGCAAAATGGTCATTTTGGACTTATAATTTTTTCCAGCTTTTTGCATTTAGAGCGGTCCAAAAAATTTTGAGTGCTCCAAGCTCAAGCACTCCACAAAATCTCAAGCACTTCAAATCACTCCCAAGCACCCTAAGATTTTGGAACGCTCCAAAATGTCAGATTTTGAAATTTTTGTAATTTTAAGTTCTTTTTTGCTTGGCTTCACTCCCAATGTGCATGGGCAAGCCTACATTCAAAATTTTCCACCATAGTGGATCCTATATTGGTCTTGGATTTCTCATCCGAACTCACCTCACCCGTACAATTTCTCATTCTTAAAGTAGGCTAAACTCATACATTTTCAAACCTCAATTGGGATACCATCTGGTCCTAATGTCTTTCCTATCTTCATCATCTTCAAATCCTCTTTAACTTCCATCACTCTAATCCTACAAATGTGTCTATAATCTATAATTCCCCCTACTCTACTGATTCCTAAACCGACAATCCTTACATGATCTTCAATTAATAATTTTTTAAAATAGTTCTTCCACCTTTCTTTAATCTCTTCGTCTTTTACTAAAACCCTTTGATCATCACTCTTAATGAACCTAACATGATCTAGGTCTCTACATTTCCTATCTCTCATTCTCACAAGTTTATATACACCCATCTCACCCTCCCTAATACCTAACTTATAATAAAGGTCATTATACGCCTTGAATTTTGTATCTCTTACAATTTTCTTAGCTTTTTTTTAGTATTTTTATATCTTTCTAAGTCTTCTATAGTTTTAGTCTTTTGCCAATATTTATAACAATATCGTTTATCTCTAATCGTTTTTTGGACTTCATCATTCTACCACCAAGTTTCTTTAGATGGTTGCACTTTCCCTTTAGATTCTCAAAGAGGTCCTTTTGCTACTCTTTTAGTGTAGTCATGCATTTCATTCCACATGACATTTATATCTTCTTTCAAATTCTATTTCCTCCCATTTTTCAATTTATCTCTAAATTTCACTAATTTTTCATTTTTTAGGTTCCACCATCTAATTTTTGTGTAATTAATTTCTCGTTTTTTTTTCATTTAATACGAACATCTAATACCATTAGCCTATGTTTTGTGGTTAAACTTTCTCCTAGAATAACCTTACAATATTTACATATTGACCTTTCTATCCTCCTAGTAAGAAAAAAGTCTATCTGACTTATGTTTTACCCACTTTTAAAAGTAACCAAATGTTCACCTATCTTTATGAGGTATGTGTTTGTTATTGTAAGATCATATGTCATTACAAATTTTATGATTGTTTCTTCATATCCATTCATTTCTCTAAATCCGTATTCTCCATGAACTATCTTATATTTGCCATTAATTTTTTTGACATATACATTTAAATCACCTCCTATAAATATTCTCTTAGACTTAGAAATTCTCTGAACTAATTTATCCATGATTTTCCAAAATTGTTTTTTAGTAGTTTCATCTAGTCCTACTTGAAGTGCATAAGCACTAATTCTATTAATTATCTCTTTTTTAAAGACAATTTTAATTGTTATAATCCTATCACCTATTCTCTTAACATCTACAACTTCCTCTTTTAGATCTTTGCCTTCTATTATTCATATCATATTTTTGTTATTAGCTTCTCTTGTGTACCAATGTTTAAAACCATTAATCTCCTTAGAATTTTTTCTTTTTCACTTAGTCTCTTGTAGACAAGTAATATTAACTCTCCTTCTTTTCATGGTATCTACTAATTCTATACTTTTAACATGTTTAAGGTTCCTATATTCCAAAATGTTAGACGAATCATACTCTCTTTAACTAACTTCTTTACCCACACTCGTCCATGGTATGAAAACCCTTGCATACTCATCATTGCACCAAGCATCGATACAACACCCCTCGCCAACTTGTCACCACATTCGAGGAATGAGGCGCGTCGCTTAAAGGGAATGCCCGAGTATTAGATTAAAATAATATATTTTTAGGATTCATGTTTAAAAGGTTAGAGTGGGTTTTTATAGTTGATTCTCAACCTGACACCAACCCTCCTCCATTATCTGGGAGGAGGGTTGGCATTAAATAAAAAAAATAAGTACCAAATTCAAATGTGTCAATCTGGTGCATGTCACACATTGGTCATTAGAATGTGTTTTCCATACATGGTGCAACTAGGCCCGACAACTTTTGTATAGGAAACACATGAGTTCGCAAAGCAGCATCAACCAGTACTACAGCCTGATACATGCAACCAAACACCCACTGATGTTTGTTTAGATGAGAATCTTGGCTTCCAAAACTGGTAAATAGATAGTGCTAAATTGCAATTACATCCTCCTTTAACCACCCCAGGGTATATTAGCGCTATCAATGAGTTGAGCTAGCTCAGCTGAGCTCCAATCCTACGCCTTGTTTTAAGCTCAGTGAGCCGAGTCTGAGCTTTGATTTAAGCTCATTTCGTAAGCCTGAGCCGAGCTTCACTAAGCTCAGCTCACTAACAGCTCATTTGCGAAAAGTTTGGTTTGGTTAAGAATATATATATTATATACTATATATTTTGACAATAGTAATAATGCCCATACAAAACAGATTGGATTAATGGGCCATGAGGCTGTCGGGCCTCTTTTTTCTGGCAAGCCAAACCCAAGCCTACTTTTACGATCCCAAGCCAAGCCTGAGCTTGGCAACTCAGGTTCATGACAAGCCTGAGCAAAGGCTTGGCTTGGACTTCATGTGACGAGCCCGAGCCGACCTGGGTAAAGCTCAGTTCATTGACACCCCAAGGTTTATACAGACACCCTCTGTCATGCATCGATTTGCAATGGCACGATCTCTACCGTTAGGCAGCAAATTAAGTCCATCTAGACCAATGTATACCTAAAGGAGAATGATCGTCTGTGTTGACACAGACCTCTATAAACATGCCATTGATTGACACATGATGGATTTTGAATTTAGTCACTTTTTGAACACCTACTTTTTCATCTGAAAATTTTTTGAGACGTTTTTAACCCTAAACACCACATGGCAGCTTATCATTCACCATACACTAGATACAATCTCATCACAAACATTTTCCTTGGGGGGCTTCTGAATTAGGATCCACGCATTGAGAAACCCCCCTAATAGGACGTACAATAAACATGCAATATCACAATATCATGTTAGAGCCGTTACAACACAAATTTTCAAAAATTCAATAGAGGCCTCACGAATCATTTTCATTAAGCTAACATAAAACATGTTCGAGGGTCGCAAAAAATAATCACTCTCTTATCAAACTCTTCCCACTTCAATGTTCACGAGTGCTGGCTGTCGAAACAGAACGGGCCTTTACAACTTTCTAATATTCCTGCTTAAAAAGCTAACTCTATCCCATAACTACAAGCAAATGTATTAACTTCATTTAGCGGCACACTGGCCGGCAAATGCAAGCTGGGTCTTGAAGGATTAAGTTGAAACAGCGCAAGTGATGAGGGAAATTGTGCTTCTAACTTTTTGCAACCCTCTAAAATGAACCAAACTAATCAGAGCTTCGTGTTATTCTTTCAATAATTAAAGTGCTAACTGTTGATCGGGTTTTATATCATGATAGCTGGGTTGATCAGAGCTCGGAACGCTGGTTGACTGAAGGCTTGCTTTATGGGGTTGACTTGCAGCATGCTTGGAGTACTTGTGTCTTTCTTTTCCCTGTTGTGAAGATAACTTCTCGGGATGCAAATGAATTTCCCCAATGTCTGAATCAGGCTTCCTCTTTACCTTTTTCTTCACCACTGCACCATCTGCTCTCCTCACCTCACCCAGGTAGGTACTTCCCTTTTCCTTATCTTGTTTCTGCCGATCCAGACTAAACCCATTGGTAGATGGATTGGGCATTCTGATAGATGCACCAGGGTGCTGACCAGCTGCTGTCATATTGGAAGTCATCCGCTTGGGCGATGTTAGTACGTGAACACTTGAATCTGTAACCGACCTCTCTTGTACAAATCGTGGTTGAGCAATTGAACTAGCTCCCCCACTGACAATCTCCTCTGTTCTGGGAGTGGACAACTTTTTCCGCTTGATCTTCTCCTGATACTGAGCATTAACAAAATTCAATATCAAAATAAGTTGGTTTACAAGAGAACATAACTATTGTCTAAGAGAATTATGCATGGTGCATAGTAAGGTCTTGCTTAAGCCAAACTAGCATTGTTATATACCATTAAGTTTCGTACAAGACATAACCCCTATGCCACATAATGAATGTAGACCTCCTAAAACAAGACATGTAGAAATAGGAATTGAACAGATTTCAAGAGAAATAAATGATTCTATGATCTGATCAAATAATATTACTATGGTTCAAGAAAAAGTAGCACTATCTACTCTGACACTACAGTGGAAGTGTGTTGAATTAAACAAATTTACCAAAACGAAAATAAAAAGAAAAAGAGAATATTTAAACAAGGATTTAACATTACTGATTCTGTGTTTTAGTTTATTAATCAACACTAAATTTTCTGAAAATTTTGCCATTTTGGGCAACGTGTACTCACTTGTCTGACAATACTGACACTAATTTAAACAATTTTTTAGCATATCTTGCTTTTGGGTATTTTGTTATTTTCATGCTGTCACCTTGTATAAAAGAATTTTTCCCATACTGTATCACTTAAGAGTATGAATATGATGAAGATATTAAGGATAATGTTGCCTGCGGAATTAGACTTGTGTGGATGAAGTGGAGATAAAATTCCAAAATGCTATGCAACCAACTAAGACCAATCAAACTGAAAGGAGAACATTAATAAGATGGCTTTAAGATCAGCCATTGCTTGTGAAGCAGAAGGTTGTATAATCAATCAGGGAAAGGATGTTCTGTCCAGGATTTGGTGTCTAGGATGGTATCCAGGACACCAAAGGGCATCATATAGAATAAAATGCATATTCCATTTTCAAAAAATCATCACCCACCCATTTTATTCCATATCACATCACTTAGTGTCCAGGATGGGACACCAAATCCTGGATAGAATGTCCTTCCCCTTCAAAAAAAAACCATCACATGTCAGCCTGTGGTGTGAGTACATGGAAGACACAATTTTGGATGTAGCATACCCTTTTACAATATTTAAATCAGATAGTCAAATCATTGAGTTAGACTTCTATCTAAACCATGGGATTGTAAGGAGGGTTCATGCTTAAAACTTTAGGATTAAAAAAAAAAAAAAAGTTTGAAATCACTTTATTGACATGTATAAATCATAGTTTTGAAAACCAGACCAGATCGGACAGTCTGACCTGGTTGAACTTGAATCAGCACCCTAAATGGTTTTGTAGAAGCTTGAAACCATAATCTACCAAAAACCACATAAAACTGGACAAAACCGATAAAAACCAACCAATTTTTTATCAATCCAATTCTAATATAACCAACCGGTCTTCATAATTTTAGCAAATTATGAAGAAAAAATTTAGAAATGTTCCTTTCTAAATTCTAATTCCACTTTCCATGAATTGTTCCTGTATTTTATTACATTTGTTGGTATGTCTAAAAATTAAAAACAAGGTCATAAGCCTTCTAATGCACTATGATTTTTTTTTTTTAATTTTTGGTATTTTATTACATTTTACTTATGTGAAGTGAACCACAGTTAGACCATGTAAACCACTGGTCAAACCTGATTGGTCCTAAATCATCCACCTTACCGGTCGATATCCAGTCCGGTTCTCAAACCTATGGTCAAAACTTTTATGGGGTGTGATCATGCTTTTTTGCTTTTGTTTACTACCAAAAACTGTGGATCTCAAGCATGCTTTTAATCCCTTAAATAGAAAACAGAACCAAGGGTCTATTACAAAATTTATCACTTTCTCAAAAGATACCCTTTTCTTGTTATCCCAAAAAAAAAGGTACCCCTTTCTTTAATGTCTCAACCACCGCATCCCATTTCCCATTTCCCATTTGAGTCGTCCAGTGTATAAATAGCTAACGACTCATCCAGTTATGCATATATTCATAGAAGACAATCTTCACTTTCTCCTCTCCAGCATTCTTAAAAGAGAAGTTTTGCTGAACCCAAAACAATGCAGCGTTTCTTTGTAAAACTGGGTTCTTCTTCTGTTTCTTCTTCAACCATTCTTTGTTCCCTGCTTACTTCCCTTCTCTTCCAAATCAGCCAAGCAGCCATCACATTACCTGTCAATGTAACTGTACCGGCTGTGCTCGTGTTTGGAGATTCGATCGTAGATCCAGGCAACAATAACAATCTTGCTACGCTTATTAAGTCCAATTACCATCCCTATGGGCGGGATTTTATGGGAGGAATACCAACTGGAAGGTTTAGCAACGGAAAGATCCCCTCCGACCTGTTAGGTAGTACTAACCGTTCTCAGTTCGAGAAAGCTACTATGAACATCTCTCTCTCTCTCTCTCTCTCTCTCTCTCTCTCTCTCTATGATCCTGTCCTGTCCAGTCTGGATTTGGTGGGACTAAATAAAGTCACCCTAAGATAAGATTGATACTGGGCTTGACACATCAGCATTGAAAAAGTGACTCACACTTTTTGAATGATACTTTTCACTTTTTCGATGCCAATGTGTTGGCCCCTATATCAGTCCTACCTTAGGGTGACTTTAGTTAATCCTCAAGGTGTCCTGTCTCCTTATGGCCTGTTAGGACCTATCTGGCCTAACAGGGTGACACATCACCCAAAAAATGAGGTAGGATTTTTCAGTGATGTGTAGACCTGTTAGGTCAGACAGGTTCTAACAGGCCATAAGGAGGCCGGACGGATCCAAACCGGCTTTATGGGTCAGAATTTAACCTATCCTAGAAACGGGTATATTTGTCAAAATTCACTTAAGCTGGCAGAGGTGTTTCTTACTAAAATACATACCACTAACCCACTTGTGGACTCTGGATGCTTCTCCCATAGCTCGGATTGATTCCAACTCAGATGTGTCCAGCATTGATTTTGCGCTGATAAGCAGCAAAAAAGTGAATATTTTTTACCATGAGTTGAAAGATGTAATTCACTTTTTCAAACACTTGTCACTACAAAATTACTGTTGGGCTAGAGAGGATCCAGGCTGCTTCTCCCATTCTTGTGGTCTCTGCGGCAAATTTGGACAGTGCCACCATATATATTGTAGCTAAATCCAAACACACATTTATTTCTTTATTTGTTCTCCGTGTCTAAGCTATCATTTTTTGAAACATGAGAAAATTCTTGAAGATTTGAAACATTATTAAGATTACAAGCAAAAGGACGTGGAGAGGGAATCATATGGATCTAATGGGTTCTTGATTTCTTTTTCTTTTTCACAATGATATGGTGATCAATGCAGAGGGACCACAGCTAGTAAAAGTTCCATCGAGTTCGGGTCACCAAAGCTCTCAGTGGACAGATGGCCCAACAGGGTTCAAACAAAAAGTCATGCTTACCAAAATTTTCTGTGACCACACCCTGGGTTGACATATGGCATGTATATGGTTAAAAGAGCCAAAAAAAAAAAAAAAAAAAAAACAGACCAAAGTTAATAAAACACGCATGTAAAAATTTGGTGCACATATTCCCACCATGTCCTACATACAAGGGCTGGGTGCATAGGGTTAAAAGTGTAAAAACATTTTTCAAACAAAAATTAGCTACCTATAAAAATGGGTTGCATAGGGTTAAAAAAAAAAAAATGCTCAAATGAACATTTGCTCCCTTTTTTTGAAATGAAAGAGGCACCACATTCAAAAAAACATATCACGTGTTAGCCTGTGGTGTGAGGACACCATAGGATATACAAATTCCTTAACAGAACATTTGTTCTCTTTTGTAAAACACCCCACTGCATTTAGATACTGCAATGATTTGTAGCCCTCTCATGTACTCACAGATCAATGCATCTGCAACAATCACTTGAATGTATTCCTTCAGGATCCTTCGTAACTCTTCAGTGTTGCACAAAACAAGTCACATTAAAGTGACCTGTGTCAGAAAAAAACGTTCTGAGATGACAAAGTGTCGTTAGTGATTTACAAGCTGACACATGTTGTGTTGGGGGTTCAAAAAAAGTGTTCAAGTGTGAAAAAGAGACAAAAATTCAAAACACATCATGTGTCAATCAATGGCACACCTGCATAGGTCTGTCCCAACACAGACAATCATTCTCCAAGTTATAAAGTTATTTCCTTTATTTTTACCATCTTTCACAATAAAAGTAATTTTCACTTTTTTTTTTTTTTGGAACAAGTGTGTGCGTCTCTCCCGGTCACAAGAAATCTTCTTGTGCACAGGAGAGGATTTAGGCTTCTCTCTCACATATTATGTCAGTTATTTGTTTATGAATTTTGCAGTTAAAGAGTTGGGAATTAAGGATCTTTTGCCTGCCTATCTGGACCCAATGCTGTCTCCTCAAGAACTCCTCACCGGCATCAGCTTTGCCTCCAGTGGTGCAGGATATGATCCTCTTACTGCTAAAATAGCGGTACATATTTATATATATTATTACAAGTATTATCATTTCTAACTTAACTTTTTTTCATGTGCTTTTTTTAAGTCTTAATTTCTATATAAAAGAATTTTCTGCTGTTTGTCCTTCAAAACGATCAGTCGGTATTATCGTTGTCGGATCAGTTAGATTTGTTCAAAGAATACGCAAGGAAATTGAAGACGATCGTTGGAGAAAAGAGAAGCAGAACCATCCTATCGCAGAGCATATACATAGTTTGTTCAGGGAGCGATGACATTGCAAATACGTATTTTCCTACACCTTTCAGGAGATTGAAATATAGCGTCCCTGCGTATACCAATCTCATGGTCCGATCAGCTTCTACTTTTGTTCGGGTAAGTCTTTCTTTTATTTTACTTTGCCTTGTGTCTGGTTGCCTTGAATTGGATAGAAAAGAAAAAGGAAATAATTGTAAAAAAAGAAGCGAAAAATTTTAAAATTTTCTATACTTTTTCTATGGCTGTTTGATTGCCAGGAAAAAGAAAAAGAAAAAGAAAAGGTTCTGTTACAACTTTCACCTTAAATGGAGGATTTTCATTTAAGAATTGTGTAAAAATAAAATGTTGACTGACAAAAAAAGAGATCGGTACATAAGTAAATTTTGAAAATCTAGGATTTCACATTCTCGGCAACCAAGCAGCTTGAAAATTATTTTTGTTGAAAATATTTCACAAAGAATCACAAGAAAACCAGTCTTTCATGACAACACCCGTTGTCTCGGCATTTCGGCAACCCTAGGAATTGGCTTAGAGTACCCGCAAAAAAAAAAAAGAGCCTGGAAGTTATATATGAAAGATTAATGAATGAGGGAGTGGGAAATGGATTGGAAATTTTGGCCACAACCAGTCTTTGAAGATCCAAAGTATTTGTGCTTTTTTCTTTGTTAATCTCCTCAATTGAGATAATGGTTTCCATTAGGAAATTAATTATATTAAAACATATTAAATTTATGGTTTTCTTCTTGGATGTGATTGATTCTCTGTTTTGAGATCAAGGGATTTTCCTTCAGGAGAGACTGGTTAGAAGACCTTTCATGGAATTCCAATCATCTCCAATTGGACTGGACAGATCATGTTAGTGATTAAGGGGATTAAATGAGGGTACCATTGTAAATATACTGTAGATAACTAATCTATCTATTTGAAAGAAAATAAAACAAAATAACACCCTTTTGTCCAGACAATGTGTCGTTCATTAGTACTCGCATAATCTCTCTCCAGTCCAATTGGAGTGATTTGAACTCCCTTTCGTGTAGGCTGTCAGGAAGCCAGTTTGCCATGAGAGTCGAGTCTAAGCCGAGCTCTGTAGGATATAGACTTGGCCCAATTAGGCCCGGCCTTTAAGCCTTGCTCGGCCCAGTAGGCCAGCGTACTTCAAAATAGCTAAATCTAACCCCTGCCCAAAAATTAGCTGCTCTTAGAAGGCTCAAATTTTCGTGGGAAAGATGTCTGGCTAAGCACAGTCTCGGGCCACACAAATAAGCACTGGGCCAGCTTGGCCCATTGGTGACCCTGATTCTTTCTCCATTTGCCAGGGAGATGCTACGTTATTTCATGTAAAAATATATAGTCAGACATCTTCCAGACTTTGTTGCCATATAAACATGGCGTTCATATCTTCATGAATTCCATATAAACGATCCCATTCCATTGAAATAAATATGACTGATACTTGTTTCTAACGGCTAATTTTTGTGGGATAAAAAATAAAAAAAAACAATATTTGACAGGAACTATATGGACTAGGGGCACGTAGGATCGGCTTGTTCAGTGCTCCACCGATTGGTTGTGTACCATCCCAGAGAACTATAGCAGGAGGGAAACATAGAAGATGTGCAAATAAATACAACCAGGCAGCAATGCTATTTAACTCTAAGCTATCGTCCCGGCTAAAGTCTCTGAATAAGAAGCTCCCACAAGCAAGGCTTGTCTACATTGATATCTACTCTCCTTTACTTCATCTTATCCAAAACCCTCGTACCTATGGTAATGATCATCATAATTCATTGTTGTCAAAAATATAATTGACACGCCCCATTGATGGAGTGTGTACCCATAGTTATCAAAATCGGGCCCGACCGACCGGATGATCAACTTGTCATCCATTCATGAATCCAGACCAATTCAGTCATGGACTCATTCTTGGTAATAAACCAGTACGAAAAGAGAAAAAAAAAATGTTAACCGACCTTCCTAGGTCAATATTTAACAAATGTTATTGTTACTGTAGGCCTTAGACCCGTTTGCCCATTCGAGTGCCAATTGCATGAGACGGGCCTCATGTGAGGCCCATCCATTCAAACCATTGGAATAGAGTCCATGTTGGGCTCCCATTATTCATCAATAATGCAGATTTCTATGGGGTGGACGGTCTCATTGAATCATTGTCCACTTTGCCCAATGGGCCACAAAAGTAAACCCATTACCCAAAATTAACCTAATATGTCCATTATCTGAGGAATGAGTGTTATTGTTTTCTCAGGGTTCAAAGAGGTGGCCAATGGATGCTGTGGCACAGGAAAGATAGAGGTATCGTATCTGTGCAACGACTTGAACCCGTTTACGTGCAAAAACGTCTCCAACTACATATTTTGGGATAGTTATCATCCCACGGAGAAAGCCTACAAGATCCTCGTCTCTTCGCTCCTCCGCAAGTACAGCAGCAGCTTCTTTTAGATGTTGGTTTGCGTTTGTCCCTCATGGGTTTCGTCTCTGTTGTTCATTATTCTGTTAATTCCGATGCCCCTCTAGATCCAAGATATGGTGGTGCAGGGTTCAAAGTGCTAGCGGTGCCTCGTATCTATATTAGTTTGGGTTGTCTTTCCCTTATCTATAAATATTGTATTGACTTGATAAAATCATATTATCTATCAGGAGAATGATTGTCTGTGTTGAAACAGACCTCTACAAGCATGTCATTGATTTGACACATGATGGGTTTTGAATTTGGTATCTCTTTTTGAATACCTACTTTTTCATCTGAACACTTTTTGGGACCCCCAAACACAACACATGTCAGCTTATCATTCACCATACACACTACAGACATTTTCATCGCAACATTTTCTTCCTATCAAATACTACTGCGTGCGTGTACTAATTTCATGGCACGTTCTAACTAACAAAACAGATTTCTATGGCTGCCCTTGTCACTCTGGCCATCCCAAAGAAGGATTTGAAACTTGGGTTGGGTATGTCAACCCTAGGCCTACCAACCACGAGTCCAAATCCTCTACAGCTTGAAGTGCAGCGTTGCAGTGCCACACATAACCCAAAAAGGTGGAAATCACCCAACCCCACCACAGGTTCACAGGTTGAAGCCTGTCAATCCTGATCATTCAATCTCATGCGGGGGCAAATCTTCTGTGACCAACTGTGTGACCATACTACTACAGGCTGACACACAAGTGTCAAAAAAAGGTATAAGAGTCTGAAAAGTAGCTGGGATCGTCTCCAACTAAAAGGTGTCCAGCATCTATCAAGTACCAAAAAAAGTGAATTGCATTCTTAAACCCATGGTAAAAAAAGATCTTTCCACATTTTTCATTACATGTCAGAACAAAATTGTTGTGAACACCTTTTTCCTGGAGACGATCCTGACTATCCCCAAAAAAAAGGGCAAAAATTTAAGTACACATCACTTGTTAGTCTGTGGTTTATACGTACGACATGGTCACACTGATTTTGGGTACAGAAAATTTGCTCGATTTAGGTTGGCTTCGCTAGCTAAAATTGTCCCACAAGATCCCACAAGATCCCCCAAAGCAGCTTGGAGTGTTGCATCATTTTGCATGCATGACACATCCCACTTAGTTCAGCTCATTAAACATGTGAACACACGTAGAGTGACTACAACAAATAGCAACAAAAAGATTTGTGAGGGTTATCTAAACTCCTCATAAAAACACATTTTTGTGAAGGAAAAAAATAGGTGCAAAAATGGAAAATAATTATAAAATATTCAAATTTATACTGATTTGTTAACTACTATTAGTAGCAAAGTCATCTTAGGTTTTTCTATAAAATAAAATGACTTATGTCATATTGAACACAAATCACCGCAAAACTGAATGAATTCATTACAAACCATCTCATTGTGGTTACAAAAAAGCTTGGAAAACTCAAATGAAATGATTATATTAAAGGTGGCTGCCAAACACAGCCTTAATAAATGTTAAATGATAAAATCTACTAGGTTTCCATATTCAAGCGTTTCTGGAGGGTGGGGTGCTGCCTCTCCTGCCACTTGTGTGGCTCCCGCTCTTCGTACTAGAAGAAGATGAAGTGTTTCAACTCTGCATCCTAGAAGAGATTAACCCATTAAGAGATGAGAGGTACATGGTTATTAATACAGAATGGGAACAAATCCTCTACACCGGGGGATCTGAGGTGACGAGGGCCCATACACTATTTGAATGGGGCCCACATGGGCCACATCCCTTTGTGAGGAGGCGAACGATGCTCCTGACGCAGAGGATTTTCTCACAAACAGAATCGTCATAAGACTCGTGACAGCTAAGCACTATGAGCAGATGGATACCTTGCCATAACACACCATGTTGGCATGTTCCATGTTCAGAGGATCAGATCTACCATCTACCATAAAATAACTGCACGCTAAGCATCTACTTTTGCTCTTCTTTCTTTCTTTTTTCAAAATTTAAGGGACCGGTTAGGTCAAAATTGAATTGATACTGGTTATAGTATAATGTTTTTATTCATTTAAATAATAATAATCTAATTCAGCCTTAAAAAATTTTAAAACTTAAAAGTGAAGCAAAAAAATAGATAATTAAACAACATTTGATATAATTGATGATTTTGCTTAGGCAGATATATTAGGTGGATTCATTCAATGGTCTTCGTCCTTTTGAGTATGAAGATACACCTTGGAAATTAAGAGTCCTCCAGAACCATAAATGGGTTCAGAGTCCCAAGAACAAACACGCATCCCATATTTAGTTATTAATGCTTTACCGGTTTGATTTGAAAAAGAAAGACAAAACTGATTGCCATTTATTATAAAAAAAAAAACGTATGGTAACCATTTTATAGTAGGAATCATTGGTCGTTGGCCATATTAAACGTACGGATAGAAACAATAATTGACTTCCCTGTTTTTTTGCTCCTTATTTTTTTTTAGGGTTTGTTAGGCCGTAAACTAATAAATAAATCTATAAACACTAAAGTAAAGGGTTGTGGGTTATTAAGTTTCATAACCCCTCCTAATTTTTTAGAAAATTGTTGTGTTTCTCTCTTCCTCTTCAATTCTCTTTTAGTTGGATTCCCCCGCGGACTTGGTTCTTCTGCATGAGGTCAACTTAAGATAGGACAGACATCAGGTGCTGACATATCAGCGATAAAAAGTGCAAAGCATCCCCAAAAGTGTAAGTCGCTTTTTCAGCACTGAGGTGTTGGTCCCTAATGTCAGTCCTACCTTAGGCTCATTTTAGGGGTCACTCCAAATCCAAGATGGTTGGATTCTAATTACTCTTTTCCTATTCCTGTTCTTTTTCTCATTTGCATCTCTTCTATTCCTATTTTTTTATCACCCACGTCTCTCTTGGGAAAAAAATCAGGTGAGAACGAATTTCATGAGAACTGTGAAAATGGCATCAGAGTGGGTGCCATATCAAGTGCACCACACTCCTGATGTGACCACTCAGGAAGGGGAATCAAAAACCTCTAAAAATTGAATTGATTCCACCCCCTGAGAGGTCCCATCAGGGGTGTGGTACACACGATATCATCCCGAGTGCAGACACATCAGCACCGAAAAGTGATAAACACCCCCTAAAAAGTGTAAATCACTTTTCGGTGCTGATGCGTGAACCCCTCTGGTGCCATTTTTACTGTTCTCATAAAATTCATTTGCACATACTTCAAACCCCCCTCTCTCTTAAAAACCACCACATCTCTAATTTCTAATCCTACTTTCACCTTTAAAATCCTTTGCACACAGGATTACCAGTGTTTACACTGGGCATTCCATAGTAATAATAAAAATAATAGCAGCAACAACAATAAAGAAAGAGTAGTTGATACTCACTCGGGATCCTCTACTGTCGTGAAGCTTCACGTGCATGCAGATCACTTGCTCATTTTTTTATTTTTTGGGGAGGTGGAGGGGTAAATGTCACACGGTTAAAGCACACTTAACGGCAGCAAAAGATCTGTTCTCATTGATACATAAGCGTTAGTTATTCACATCTGAACTATGATTTTCTGTTCCATAGAGTGCTTTTCGTTGGTTCCATATGCCAAAAAATGCTACTAATAACACCTATCTTTGGGTTGTTGGGGTTTAGGGAAAGTAGATGGCGAGAGAAGAAAGAAGACGCAGATTTTTAGTCAAATAAAAAAAGAGAGGTTATTTTAAGGTTTTAAAAAATATTTTAATAACTAATTTATCACTTTTTAGTTCTAGATGCTTCACCAAGGTAGGGGTAGATAGAAAATGGGTGCAAGGAATGGGAGAAAATCATTTCCATTATAAAAATATTCATTTGTAAAAGGATCATGTATGTGTGTGTGTATTTGATTGTTGAGTATTCTTTTTTACATGGATTTGAATCATTTTGGTTGGAATGCTCAATATTTATAAATTTGATAGTTAAATGTCAATGTAGTAAAGCAATTTCTGATTTATTATTTTCATTCATATTATGTTATAAAATTGAGTGAACTAAGTCTTGAACTCTATATCTACAATACACTAAAATTCAATTACAAATACACGATATTTTAGTAATGCTTTTCAAGGCTTATACGTTACGGTCATGTATATATTTCCTATCTATCAGTGCTCTAGAGACAACCTAAGTCCCATATAAAGCGGTTCTACTATCACACTGATATCAGTGAGTTTATCTGAAGTGTCACTGTAACTTGACTCTCAATCTTAAAGATCTATAAACTCATTAAGAGTTTTATTGATCGACTCAACCTTCATAACGTTATAATTTCAAATTTTTCACTAAGTTTGTGTCATAGGAATGGACAAGATGAACTACTCTTTATTTTATATTACTTAGTGTTTTTTCACATATTACTCAGTGATTTGTCATTCCATTGAACCATTATGGTTGGGTTATCATTTTTGGCACACCATTTACCAACAAAAATCTCATTCTTCAACAAAATAAATTTGTCGAATTTCTCATTATATTTAATTTGAAAATCTCATATTGGCACACCCTTTGCCAACAAAAATCTCATTCTTCAACAAAATAAATTTGTCGGATTAAATATAATTTTAAATTATATTTAACACATATCCAAAAATTAATATTTTTATTAACTTTAGTATATCCAAAACATCATTTAAAATTGCTCTAAATTCATACTTATCATTACTATGGCCTTAACTGAATTTTCCATAATCTTAGTCACTATGATCATCATATATTTTTTTTAATATTAAAAAAAGCTCAAATTTCACTTATATATAATAAGTTTTTTTTTTTATAAACCTATTACTAAACTTATGGAATATCTTAATTTTAAAGAGTCTTGGGATTGAATGGATCGATCAATCAAACCATTTTTTTTAACAACCCCGCATATAATTGTAGAGAGTGATTTGAAAATCTTAATTACTTCACAACTTTTATTTCTTTTAATCATTTCAAAGAAAAATTAATTATAACTCACAATTTTGGTGATTCAAGCAATCCCAAATCGTGTAGAAATTCAGCCCAAATCATGGGTTTAGAACCCCTTCACATGTAGATTATAAAACCTCACAGATTCTAAAATTTTAATCAACCTTAACATATATTATATTTGTTCAGCTCTTGAATGCATCATTCTACCTACATGATCTATATTCATATGCAACTCATTTGCATGCATTCCACACATATAATGCATTTGCATCCAGCTTATTGTAGATAACATTTTCATATAGATATATGCTTACTTGTTAGCCTATACCAGACATTAACGCCCTTTAAAAGCACATTAACATGCAACCCATTTTTTCATATATTATCATTTATAGAAACATATCACTAGGTAATTTCTTGTAAGCATCATCACATGCCATCATTGAAGTAAATCAAGTAGTCCATAATAGGTTTATCCATATTTGTGTAAATATGGAAGTTTCTCAATCCATTTAGTATCATTTATTTCTATTTACTATTGTAAGTTAATTTCATATTTTTTACAACTCACATTATTTTAGTATTATACAAAGACATTATATTATTTCCATTTTTTGTCAAAGGACATTAAGATGTTGGTAAATAATTTATAATTTATCATATATTTTATTGACATACATTTGACTCTACATATAGCCCCATACCCAGGTAACAACAATATAAGCACCAATTTAGCACAAATAATCATGATAAAGTGAAAACACCTCATATTAAAATCAATAAATAACCCGATGCCTCTTCCACCATGAAATCTTCTCGTTAACAATTAAATTTTAATAAAATTACATAATAATCAAATGAGTATAATTCAATACCCTTCTAGGCCGAAAAATTCATATTTTTAAGTATTTGGTCTTTCCATTATAGAGTACATAAACCACCACACAACATATCCTACAACATATTAGGAACAACAATAAAAGTGTTCAATCAATCACATTAGGCCCTTCTTAAGGCATTAATTCATTTTAAATTTATTTAATTTCTTGACCTATTTTACGTATTTACTTACATTAATATATTTGTATTCAGTTAAAAACTCCATTAAAGTATAAACCACTATCAATAGTTTTATTCAACACAAATAACCATGCAACCCACTTTCTCTCTTACACTTGTATCCATTTCTTTTCTCACACCAACTTGTGGTATAATATTTTCTATACATACATATGTAAATGTAATTTTTCCTCTTTAATGTATTTATTAGAACCATATTTAAGTCTCTAATCTGGCCGACTTCAAACCTAGCCTAAATTCATATAGAGTTTTTCTTTTCAGTTCAACTCTAGGGCAGTACCATAAGAACAAGATTTTTACATTTAGGAACATCATATGCATTTTATTCACACTTATCCTATATCTAAAATTTAGCAACATCCATTAATAAAAAATATTAACAATTTAATCAGTTTTCTCATCACTTTATCATTTATAACATAACATATACTTGCAAGGTAATAATCTACATATATGAATAACAAAACATTTATTATGAGATTCTCAAAAGTCTTAATCAACAATCTTGGCTATCGAAATTCAACCTCAACATATCATTTATCAATTCACATATCTTGAATTTTCTGCAAAATGTTTATTTTATATATATATATTTGTAAAACCACTTAGGCCTGATATTGCCACATAGGGCGAACTCGCATTTCCACTATCAAGGAGGAATAAGCATCAATCTAATCCATTAGAGATGCTACCTAGGGGACTTGAAACCCTGACC
>JAOXJP010230592.1:0-10766 GCA_025762735.1 Platanus orientalis
CCACCTTCACTGGCGCGGAATAGGCGAATCTTGTACCCCTGGTACGGGTTCCTTCCATCTATCTTCCACTCTCGCAAGTTGTAGCAAATGGACGGATCTGCTGAAATATGCTTCCTGGTATCGAAATTTACTAGTTCTGGCTCCTGATTTACCTCATCACCTCATCTTGATGGTGTCTCTTTTAATGGAATTCGAGTTCAGCATCGAAGATTAACGAACAAAATCCTACTTTTTGACTCCACATCCAAGGTATTGTTTTTTCAGCGAGACTTAATTTAGATCTTAAGTTTTCGATCGCAACTTTGTTGAATTTGGCTTTTTAAAGCTCTGTATCTAGTCAGATTTTCACTGCAATTGGTATTTCTATCATATCTCGAATAATTTCTTATATTTTTTGCGGTGGATAATGTTTTGCAGCTTTTTTTAGCTTCGATCCGACTGGATTTCGCATTAAGTCTTGCCTTTCATGCCAACCGATGCTATTCTATCTCATAACGTGCTAATCCTCTATTTAATTATTTTTCTCAGTTGATATGCATGTAGAAGTACTACGTTCGAGCTATTAGTGGGAATAATGGAGATTATTTCCATTAGTAGTGGAAATAATGGAAATCTAGGGTTTGGGTTCCTAATTTATTAATTAGTTGTAATGGAGAACCGTGATGGACCATTGCACTGCAAGTGATAGGTAATGAAGTTATAATCTTCGTTTATGTGTTTAGTTTTTGTTCTTTGCTGGATGTGGGGACTACTGAACTGTATAAAATGGCATTAGATATCAGACTGTTTGATGCGGTTCTTCTTGGTTTCTAATGTGATATTCTCGGTTCAGGTTACACACATTGGGGAGCGGCACACCATTTTCACAGTGCAAAAAACTTACTTCGTCCATCTTTAGGTAACTAACTAGTTCTTACTTTTCGAGCATATGTACCCCCGTTTTTTCTTGCCAGTTATTTTCAGTCTGTGTTTAAGAAAGGACTTTGTTTAACTTATTGTATTCAAATGACAATCTGCCATTGAATTTATTGATTCAACAGTAAAAATTAGCAAACATGAATTGCCTTCTGTAAATTACCCAAAAAAAAAAAAAGGAATTTCTTTCTGTAAACGTTAGTTGATCGTATCTATTGGTTTCGATTCTATATATAATTTATCAACTAGTCCTTTGACTCACTTTCTTGCTCTTGTATTGTATTTTTTTCCCTCTTTCTTCAATATTGTGTTATTCATAAAAAAACAATAATAATAATAATTAGTCCTTTGACCTTGGTATCTTGTTTTGTACTTCTCTTTTTTGTATATCCCATTGTTCTTGAGAACTCTAGAGTTTTCCTTTGACCCTAATATTTTTGTTTTCTCTTTTTTATTATACTGGCAAATTTTGTATGGAATGAGTCTTCAAATAAAATTACATCACCTCTATATATATAGATATAGCCATGACCCTGAATTATTTTGGTCAGGACAAATAGAAAAGAGCAAAATGAAACAGAAAAGATAAGACTTCTTTGCCTTTAATTAAGTAGTTTAAAAGTGGTGCCAAGTTTTCTCTAGTCACTAGAAAACATGGATGAGTTGGGGGAGCTTGCTTAGATAATTAGAGAAGAACAGGTTTCATCTTCATAAAATAGTCTAGAAGTTGGTTTCAAATGAAAAAAGAAAAGAACATGGATAATTTTCATGACTGTAGTAAATGTTTATTGATTGCTTCCTCTCTTTTCATGAGAGAACCTTAGCACACTAAAACTTTTGCCAAAACACGAAGTTATCTCCCATAGAGAATTAATGCTGTCAAGTTCTTCCCAGAGTTCATCCTCTTCTCTTTTTTGTTGTTTATTTATTGAGATAAAAGTTCAAACTTGTACTGCACCAGTTAAAGCCCAAGGATTTTTGTGAAGCAGTCTAGCTTAATTATTTTCATATTATTTGAGACAGCTTTCAAGGACATTTCCGTTCTTTCCACTTCACTTAGTTAATGGACCCTATATGTTCAATTTTTTTTTTACTAGGTGTAAATATAGTTATCTTCATGAAGGTATCTAGGTTTGGCAAAGAAAAATTCCACTGAAGAACTTTCATCTCTTTTAAAATATATAACATCCATAACAGTGGCTGGATTTGATATTTGATAATGCCAAAGATAGTGGTAGCCCAAATCATTAGTGTTCCCGTCCTTATCCTGATTGTGCATCGGCTATACTAATATCATTAGCAGAGTGTCTTTTAATAGGGTGTAGGCCTTATAGGTGATGTATTTATTTCAATGTGTGTTGGATGACCTCAGCGGGGCCAATATTCATAATGGGCAGTTTGAAGGATACTGCTGCTTAAAAGTGAGGACATTGTGGGTCTGATCCAATACTCAGAAAACCCACATCAGAATACCTAATAAGCAGGGGACACATAAAATTCTGTGATAAGTTATTATCTTGACAATGATATGAAGGGTTGCCATGATATTATACAAGGTGTAACTAAAGTACACATTGGGCAGATTTATACTTATTCTCCAGCCTTGCTTTGATTCAGACTGGTGGTTTTTCTTGTATTTGTGTGTGAAACTGTGAATATCCCATGTGAAACGATTTTGATATTGAATTTCCTTGTTAACACTATTTATTTTTTTAAACAGGGAATGGAAACAGTTGCTATAGAGAGCCAGGTTGATGCATCTCAAGTCATTGACTCCCACCAGTTGCATTCTATTTCTATTAGCATGCCTTCTCCTTTAGCGCTTCACTCAGAAAGTACAGAAAGAGTTCTTTTCAGGGATAAAGAAGGAATTAATCTCAGCAATGGGATTCCAAACCTTCCTGACTCATCTACGGCTACTAGCACTAACCAGCCAGAACAGGCGAAGTTTCATTCTCAGCCCATACCAGCAGGCACTGCATACACTGAGGCACTGACCAATGGTAAATTTCCCAATCCCTTGGTGCAACAAAAGAAGAATTTGAGGATTGATAAACTGAAGGACAAACAATTCAATTCTTTTAAAACTTGGTCTGGAAAATTTGAGAAGAAGATTTCACATTTACGTGGTAAGCAGAGTGAACCTGAACCAGAGGCTGATATTATTGAGGCTTTATCTGTGGACCGGTATTTTGATGCCCTAGAAGGGCCCGAATTAGATATTCTTAGGGTATGTGTTCTTGTCATTGCTCCGTTCAGTTCAGATGATTTTTCTTTTCTCATCCAGAGTATTCCTTTTCCAAAACAGTCATTCATTATATTTGTTGTGATATGATGAGAACATTTTTAAAAGACAATCCTGATATTGAGAAGAAAGAAAAAAAATAACAAGCCCATTTTTTTTGATACCTGCAAATGTACATGTCCTTATTTATGGTCTTGGGTTGGGGGACTTGGTGCATGCAATCAAAGATGAGGCTTTGTTCATGCTGTGGTTTGTTTAAACCTTCAATCCCTGCTTAGCCACCTCCTGGACTCGTCACAGTCCAAATTCATACCATTCACAGTGGTCCTAACCATCAAACCAAAAGATTACTTCTCAAAAATTTCAAGAGTTTAATAAAGGGCTCTTTTTTGTGACATGGATGCTATATGTGCATCACATCTTTCTCCATGTGCCCAGGACATGCCGACTAACACTATGATATACTGTTGCATGTTTGAGTACAATGCTTTCTGTTGCATCCTTGTGGTTGTCTGTTCTGTACCTGCTTGACCGGCTAAAAGGTAGAGTGTGTACTGCCATTTAGCATGGGATTTTTCTTTGACCATGGGCCATGATTAGTGTAACCAACGGGACCTAAAATTCTTTGTTCAAATTGTGATTACAAGGGGTTCTATTTCTATAGATGGTGCTTATTTCAGTTGAAGGTACTGTTCTTCAAATCTGCAGTCCATACTTCGGTCATTGCCTGATGATATATGAACCTTCTTTTTAATTTTCTAGTTATTATTCTTTCTATCACCCATGTTGTCTGAGTATGTATTTCAGATTATTGAATTTGTATTGATTTTCCTTGTTAAATTTAATGATTGTTTATAAATAGTAATGCATAGAAGCCACTCCAAATATGCAAAAAAATGGTATAAATGCTATTTCTTCATTTTGTTTTTCAGGCTTTGGAGGAGTCGGTACTTCCCAGAGATGAGCAATGGCCGTTCCTTCTCCATTATCCAATCTCTTCATTTGGCATTTGTCTTGGTGTTAGTAGCCAAGCCATCCTGTGGAAAACCCTGGCCATGTCCACAGCCACTGGCTTTCTCCACATAAGCCTGACCATCAACCTTGTCCTCTGGTGCATCTCAGTTGCTCTTATAGCCATTGTTTTCTTCATCTACTTTCTGAAATTCATATTTTACTTTGAAGCGGTTCGCCGTGAGTACAATCACCCTGTCCGTGTCAATTTTTTCTTTGCCCCATGGATAGCCTTTCTGTTCCTAGCTCTTGGAGTCCCACCATCGCTTGCCAAAAACCTGCATGCATCTCTTTGGTACATTCTCATGACTCCAATCTTCTGTCTTGAACTTAAAATCTATGGACAATGGATGTCGGGAGGTCAGCGGAGGCTTTCAAAGGTGGCCAATCCTTCAAACCATCTCTCAATTGTTGGTAACTTTGTAGGGGCGTTGCTGGGTGCATCTATGGGGCTCAAAGAAGGGCCTATCTTCTTCTTCGCTGTTGGATTGGCTCACTACATTGTCCTCTTTGTAACTTTATACCAAAGGCTTCCAACAAATGAGACACTTCCGAAGGAGCTACATCCTGTATTCTTTCTGTTTGTTGCAGCACCCAGTGTTGCTTCTTTGGCATGGGCAAAGATTCAAGATGCATATGATTATGGGTCAAAAATTATGTACTTCATTGCTTTGTTTCTTTATTTCTCACTGGTTAGTCTCCGTACCTCTGCTGTGCACACACACACAAGCATATCTCCACACATTCTTCCGAAGAGGACCAGTGGTTTAGGACAGGAGAAAGGAAGAAGTGGTTCTCCCTACCTATGCTGTTCACATATTGGAAATGAGTATGATGGATCCACCCCTTGATGAATTCCATCTGGGAGATGTCTTAGGTTGAAATTAATAGCACCTACAAACTGGATGATGGAAAATACGGTCAGTGATTATTGGCTCAGCTTTTGTGGGACCTGTCTAACAGTGGATGTCCACCACTTACTATATATATATACAATTTGCATATCTCCCTAGAGAGTAGGTGGGTAGGACTCTTTAATGTAATTGTAAAACATGCTGTAACTGTTTTCTTGTCTCTGGATGTTTTGCAGGCTGTTCGAGTTAATTTTTTCCGGGGGTTCAGGTATGGTATGATTTGTATTTCAAGTGACCTCTACATATCAAAGGGAGTCACCTTTCTGAAGTTTGTTTTCATTCCATTTAACAGGTTCTCACTGGCATGGTGGGCCTACATTTTCCCAATGACAGGGGCTTCCATTGCCACCATCAGGTACTCGAAAGAAGTCACAAATCCGGTTACTCAGTCTCTGTCGGTCATTCTCTCTGGTATTTCTACCCTCGCAGTAGCAGCTCTGCTCATCTCCACTATCTTTCATGCCTTTGTGCTGCGAGATCTCTTTCCGAATGACATCGTCATTGCCATTACAGAGAAAAGGCCTAAAAGAGGCAAGAAAAGGTTTCATCTGAGATTCGGAAGTTCAGATACCAAAGACATTGAAGCTTCTCTGGAATCAGCAGGCTCAGATAGCAAAAACATGGAAGCATCTCTGAAATCTGCAAACTCAGATTGTAAATCCACAAAGTATGATCCATGCCATGGCCATTAACGCCATATGAGGTCTATCAATGTTCGCATTTGCATATTGTCTATATATCCTAGCTAAGGCTGTGACCATGGGAGACTGTAAGGATTACCTAATCAATTGATACCATGAATTTCCTCTGTACAAAGTAGTGATCCCAAGGGAATGAAAGCTCCCTGTTGTGTTAGTAGATTACATTGGTGACATTGGTTAATCAAGAAAGAAAGGCTCAAGATTTTGTGGATGGCCAAGTTTCTTCTGCTTTGTTTTGAGGACAATAAAGGCTCTGTCTGGTTGCTATGAAAGACTGGTTTTCTTGTGATTCATGGCAGAATTTTCTTGAGATTTTTTTTTCCAGCTGTCTGATTGCTGAGAATGAAAAATTCTTGATTTTCAAAAAATTTCCATGCACTTATCTATTTTCTTGTCACTTACTATTTTATTTTCACATTAACTCTTGCCTGAAAATTCTTCCTTTCATGTGAAAGTTGTAGCAAGTTTTTGTTTTTGTTTTTCTTGGACACCAAACAGTCCTAGAAAAGGGATAAAAAAAATTTACAGAAAATTTCTTTTCTTTTCTTTTCTATCCTTTTCTATTCAATTCAAGGCAACCAGACAAGGCCAAAAGGTACTGAAATTTTCCAAAAAAAAATGTTGTGGGACATGGCTAGGGACCTTCAAGTTTTATCAATAACGAGTGCCAGAAAAATTGTTATTTTCAATGTAGCAACAATTTTTGGTACTACCTTTGACTGCTAATAACAGGATAATTTTATTTTAATAATATCTAGTTATTTTTTGTCAAAGTGAAAAATAAAAAATTACATATTAATATATTATTGAAAATTTCTCCTTACATATAAATATATAATCACTTTGAACACTTACTTCATTGCTGGCCTCCCATTGTTGCATAAAACAGAGGTGAATGATCCTTCTTTGCATTGGATTTGAATGGATCATGGTCATGGATGTATCTCTTTTTCATAAGGCTACTTTTGTGAAATGAGATGATTTCATTTTGGTTTTTCAAATTATTTGGACGCATAAGTTATCACTTGATAAGTTATAAGAAAGTGAATTGAGTTCGTTTCTTGAAATCCTGAAGTTGCCTGATCTCATTTTGGTTTTCAAAGTAGTTGGGCGTGGATTTTATATAAGAAAGAGAATTGAGTTCATTTCAACCTTGAAATGACCTGATTTCATTTTGGTTTTTCAAACTAAATGGATGGTTGGTCGTCACTTTTGATTGTATATAAAAGAAATGAGTTCATTTCTTGAAATCCTGTGTTTTAATACTGTTGGATGATTCCATTTTAAGGACACCCTATTGATGACAAAATAAGTTGAAGCCCAGCCCATTCTTCTAACTCTAGCCCATCGCTCAGGCTTAAGTCCAGCCCAGTTAAAGTTTCTAAGTTTCAATTGGGCATTTTGGTATGAGTATTAGATTTTAGAGTTTACATCATTCAAGCCAGGATGGGCCCTCGGGACTCAAACCCAGCTCGAACCAAACTTCGGACCCAAAACTGAACCCAGGCCTAAAATTGGAACCCAGGTCAAAATCTGCATTGCAAATTACAATCTATACATCTTATTGGTTAGCAAGTTCTTACCATTATAACAGTAAATGCTAAGTAAAAACAATATGATGAATTAAAAAAAAAACCTCTTCCAATTGTATGTGTTTCTTTGCAGAGTTGGAATTCGTTTATATCAGATTGTTTTAAAAAAAATAATAATTCAAAGAAGTGAATCCTTGTTCTGGACTATTTGACACATCCCTGACTGAATGGCCGATGCTGGCGACCGGTAAAATACAATAAATGTTTGGTCCCCCATCATGATATGAATTTGGTTAATAGTTGCAGCTAGCTATTAAAATTTTCTTACTTGGGTTGAAACATTTTTCCTCCATATGAGCTGCAAAAGTGTCTTATTTCATGTCTGTTATTTCTGAGGTTCAAGTTGAGCAAATCAACTACCTCAAATTTGAGGACCTTATCCTTGTTATGTGGATCTTTATTTCTCAATCGCATGTTTTCGAGCAGGAAGCACGTTATGCATCCCTCAGTTGCCTGTCATGTCGGTTGCAACAATGACTTAAGGTCTTGGTCCCCCCAAGAGGCTGCGTTTGAGTAAATTTTACTAGTTCTGAAATGGAATCTCCTCCAAATGGTCTGTCTGTTCACAAGGATGGCCATCCCCTCCGACCGGTGATGGTGGCTCAAACTTTCACATTGGTCTTGAATTTGCAAACATCAACTATCCTGTGTTTCTTTCAAAGATTCAAAATGAATCAGTACCCCTCATTGTTTGAGGACCTTATCCTACTTCTGTGAATGATTTTCTCAGTATGAAGTGTGATGGTTCTAAATGAGAAGTACTTGTAGGCAATGAAGAGTGGCTTGTTTCTTGTAACAATGACCCACAGCCGACACTTCCGACAGACGGCATATTACGATACTTTGGTCCCCCCCTCCCCCCCATCTGAGGTTCATGAACAAATGTCATGTGTTCTTGCAAGGAAGAGTCCTTGAATTTCAGTTAGGAAGAGAAGGTTGCCTCCTCAAAAGGGTCATACTAGATATAGTTTCTAACAATTTTGTTTTCAGGTTTTAATTACGCTTTGCATTCAAAGTTCCTCAGTGAATGTGTGATTAGCATTCTACATTGACCATATGGGTGTGTTTTTATGTTTCTTCTTAATGATCAAATTTGATCTACTCCATCTTCCTTAGTGATTTGAGGTCTCTGGATTCCTATTTCAGGACTTTAACTTCAGGCTTGGATCAAAAAACATAGAAATGCCTTAACCCTGCAGTGTTTGGTTGGTTATAGCAATAACCTTAGGATCGATAGTTGGGACAGATAGCATATAACAAGGTTTTGGTCCCCACAACCCAAGTAAGCTAATCATGCTAAAAGAGAAAGAAACAAAAGTAGTAATGGTAGTGGTACCCACTGTCTGTGCTTCATGAGGAGAAAAGGAAGAACCAAGAATGAAAACAAAAGGAAGTAGAAAGAAACACAGAGACAGTGTTATCAATTATGGCGTTTCTCCTAGCAAAATTTGTCTCTGTCTCCTTGTCTTGCCTTTTGCCATGTGACCAACTCCTTATAAGCCGGCTTGGTCTTCAGCCGTGCCATCTACTCTCCTTTATTATTCTTCTTCTTTTTATTTTTCTTTCTTTTGGGTTTTTCTGGACCATGAGTAATAGTAGGTACAATATTTTTATTATTCTGATTGAGACCTTCTCTTTCGGGTCATTTTTAAGGATCATGAGTTATCATAGGTCCATACTTTAGTTAGAAACAGATTTCAGTAGCAACCCAATTCCTCGATCATTTCCTTCAGGCCCTCGCTAAACAGGATTTTAAAAGCCCTAGACAAGATTAAAGCAGACTAGCCACTAACCAAAATGCAATTAAAAGCATCCTTAGCTTTTGTTTGGATGCAGTTTTATTTTGGTTCCTTTTCAATCAAGTATCAAAACTTCTAGGCTTAAAGGCAAATCATATTGCTTTTGGCCTAGTCGCGGATGACGCTTTATGGCACCAGTCACAAGGCAAGGAGAAGAAATCGTCTACTATTCAAAATCCCTCTACAGTTCAAACTGTCCTATGAATGTGGGTGTGATTTGACTGAAAAGGGACTTGAACTTCAAATTTCAATCAAATCACACTCACATTTGTGGCTGTGATGAGACTATTTGAACTGTAGAAGAATTTCAAACTGTAGTCAATTTCCCCTCCAAGGCAAGAAACAGCACCACAGGGACCTAAAAACCCTCTTCATGCTGCTTTTGGCCTTGTGATGGTGCATGTACAGTGGTTCAATTGGGACCTACCACTGTACAAGACTAGATCCTCTGCAATGCAGAGGAAAAGCATCTTTAGGGTGCTTTAGTAATACACCACTTGCAAACCAACACTGGTCTGTTAAGAGTGTACTTTTCAAAGCACACCCCTTAATGCTTTACTATTCAAGTCCGGATCCTCTCTTGCAAAAACAAAAGAGGGGAGCATCTAAGAGGATGCCAAATGTGATGACAAAAGTACTTCTTTTACTTATTTTCTGGTTTCTTGAAAGACGCTCCCCTTTCTTGTTTTTGCCAGAGAGGATTCTTTTCTTTATTGTCTTTGCAAGAGAGGTTTAGTCTCTAACTAATCAGGGCCTTCCTAGTCAAGAGACCTAAATGAAAGAGCAAAACCTTTGCTTCACAGTTCATAAGATTAGTGGGGAGGCCCAACTAGGTGAAAAAAAGGAAAAGGCAACTTTAGTTTGTTTTGGTAAATACATCCCTTATTTTTCAAAACACCTTTTGATGTTCTTTTCTTTCAATTTGTAGGTTCCTGCAGTAATAATCACTGCATACTGCAACAAAGTGGATCCATTTTCTCCAAATGAAATTTTTTGTTTTGTATTTTCATTTTGAAAAAATGTTGGTGCCGCCCCTGGGAGTGTGTCATCCTATAGGCATCCCATACTTGGATGTTATTTATGATTCACCTTGTGTCCATTTGGAGGACCACCCAACGGTGTAGACCTGAGGACCCATCACTCTTTCTTTTCTTTTCTTTTCTTTTCTCGTGTTACTCATCTCACACTGATTTTTATGTATCGTACAAGTTGACTTTGGGATAAGTTCTTAGAACATAGTGATTGAGAACAACCTAAGCAAGGGAAGGGATCTGCTGCACTCAAAACAGTATGTCCCTTCATGTCTAAAACACAAACACAAAAGGTGAGGCATATAAGCTATAAAACTGTAAAAACAGTTTTCAAATGAAAAAAATAGGTGCCCATAAAATAGGGTTTATAGGGTTAAAAGCATAAAATAAAAAGTGTCTTAATAAACATTTGCTCCCTATTTAAAAGAGGCACCAAATTATAAAAAAAAAAAAAAAAAAGGAGCAAATTTCCTATCCAGGATTTGGTCTCCAGTCACTTCATTTGGAATAAAATGGGTGGAAATTTCAAATTTCATCTAACCCGTGTCCATTTTATTC
>JAOXJP010230593.1:0-10765 GCA_025762735.1 Platanus orientalis
GGCAAAGGGACTTGCATACCCAAGGTCCTCAAGAGTCTAAGAGAACAAAACATACACATCCTCAAAAGACTCAAAATGGAAGAATTCCAAAAAGGAAAAATCTATTTTTAGAACCCAAATATCTCTTTCAAAAGAAAAGAAAAATGATTCATTCAAAAGAGATAAAAACTCAAGGGAGATGGATTAGGAAAATTTGGGTAAAGAAATATGAACTCGCATCGTACATAAGAGTGAAGGTATGTCAAGATGATATCTTGACATTGAAAAATGCTCAATAGAGGTCATGGGAAAAAGGGCTTTAGATGATCCAAGATTAGATCTAAGCCCTACAAACAGGATTGAAAGAATCCTAAAGGGGATGATCACAAGATTATAAAAAGGATAAATAGATGATCTTGGCTCAGGGAACTAAGCACACTAGTAACCAAGGAATAAGCCCAAGTGAATGGCATTAATCTTGATTGAACTCCTTGATTAGGAATCTTAAAAAGTGTTGATCATTTGACAATTGACCAAAGGAAAATAAAAGTGTCAATTGTTCTAAGCATGTGTGAAATCATACTAAGTAAATATTAATTTGCATTCTTGGATTCCATTGTTGAAGCAAATCCAACTCAAAATCTTAAAAGCATATGGAAAATTAGCCTAAGTTATGTGCATGTGACTATTCATGATCTACTATGCAAAAGTGTTTAACAAACTGATCATGATGACTTTACTATTGAGAGGCATACTTACATACATATGTGAAAGTCACCTTAGCACACTTAGAGCATGTATGTCTTATACATGCATGTCTATAAACCGGCCATAGTGATCCCATGTTTACTTATGAACATCATTAGATCACTTGTGACATATTATTTTTGATAGACACATCCTTATATGTGATTTATGTTTCTATGACCTATCATGCATATTCTTATACTCCTATGCATGACATTTACACTAATAGATATATCTATGTAATGGTCATTGATTTTGATCTATAATACATGATTTTCATGTCTACTATGGA
Source organism: Platanus orientalis (assembly GCA_025762735.1). Classification (NCBI taxonomy): domain Eukaryota; kingdom Viridiplantae; phylum Streptophyta; class Magnoliopsida; order Proteales; family Platanaceae; genus Platanus; species Platanus orientalis. The sequence continues at coordinate 1,019 of JAOXJP010230593.1, forward strand.
TAATTCCTATCTCGAACCTATATGTGTATAAAGATCACTTGGTCCACCTATATTTTCCCATTTGTTAATTCATAACAACAAACTAAGGGAAAAAGGACTATGAAGAAGAGAAACCTCATAAGAAATGGAATTGGAGGCAGTCCTTTAAGTATCTTAAGCAATTCAAAGATCTTGAGAAGGACAAGAGGAAGTCACTTTCCTTGATAGTGCAAGAAAATGACAAATTTGAGAAGATGCTCTCTATAGAAAGAGAACATAAGGACATGTGTGAGATTATGGACAAGGACAGTAATGAATTCCTTATCAAAGGGTTAAGGACTAGCAACAAGGGCTTTGTCACAAAACCCAACAACCATTGGGTGGATGCTTGCCATGCATCTCAAAAAAGAGAAAACTAATCCGTGAGGTCAAATATTAGGTCATATCAACTCGACAGACCTCTCTAGGCTAAGAAAGAAAGAAATAGTTAGAGGCTTGTCTAAGTTGACCCAAGTTGACAACTCTATGTGCAAAGACTGCCAAATGGGCAAATAAGTTAGAGTCCTCTCAAGAAGAATGATGCATAGGGTCTAACTAGGATATCCTCTATTATGAATATCATCAAATCAAAATGGACATTTCGAAACAAATGTGACAATCATGGCAGGATGTCCAGAAACAGGGCTACACATGGAGTCAAGAGATATGCCTAAAATTGAAAGCATAATTCTTGAGGAATCACTTGCTCCTATAGTCTAGGAAAAATTGTATTTAAACCATGCTTGAAGATTGTGATTCACTATAATTCCCAAGGGAATTCTCAATGTTTTTCAAGTAGCCTCAAGGGCATGACCAATCTCTTTTTATGAGACTTATGGATTCCAAGCTTAAATTCTTCAAAACCATTGATTGAGTAATTGTGAGATGTGAAAATGAGGGGGAGTCACTCTTCACACAAAGAAAGAGTCACATCCATAGGAGAAGCATAAGTGAAAGAGAGCACTAGAATAGGAAGGGTCTATACGTGCGAAGATTGATCAATTTAGGTAAATTTGGGCATTTTCAGCACATCCGGATTGATCCAGATACCACTGGATTAATCTGCCCAGATCATCGACCCAACACAGCGATTCCAACTGGAAATGAACTGTTAGTTAGCTTAAAAGGGGCAAACACTTTCATGTTTCTTTATTTCCCTCTTGCTCTCTTCTTCCATTGGATTTCACTTAAATTTTCATCTTCTACCCTATTGCCTAATCATCTCCAATGGCTTCACCTAAGAAGAATGGTCCTAGAGGGAAAGGAAAGGCATCTTCTAAGTTACTGGTTCAAAAGCCTACACAACCACCGACGGTTAACCTTGGACCATTTCTTGATGTCTCCTGTCTCTCGAATTACAAGCATTATTTCTCAAAGAGGCCAATAGCTGTGGAGTGGTATGTCCATGAGAAGACTCTCTTTGACACACTCTTTGGATATGAGATTGTGTCTGGTGGATGGAAATCCCCTATGATAATTCAAGGGATTGTATAAGAGGAGGTGGTCTAGGTGTTTTGGTCAAACATCCATGACTCGAGCCTTGAGGACCTCACTTTCCATACAAAGGTCTATGGAGTTCAGATGAATATTGATCCATTGGTGCTGTCCACCTTGCTCAGGATTGCCAGGCCCACTGGCAAAGTAGTCGTATTCCCTCCAGCAGACCTAGACAAGGCCGCTATTTATGAGGTGTTTGGTTATGAGAGCATGACTTAGTTCAAAAAGCTTTAGGCCATTGAGTGCCTGCTCGAGGTGAGGTTGCTGAATTTGATTTTCACATAGAACCTCTTTTCGACCACACACAACAATGACATGCCAGACATGATGGTGCATGTCATTTACTCTCTCTTTACACAGAAGGAGGTCGATGTAGCAGCTATCCTATGCCATATCATCATTTCAGAGGTATATAACTTTATCACCTCACAATTGCTACCTTATGGTGCGATGATCACGCACCTTTTAAAGGTTTATGGGGTTTCATTCCCCAAGGATGCCACTACCCTGAGACAGGGTGCTGAGATTGATCAGTTGACGATTCGTCGAATGCTTCAAGAAGGAATGCACTCGAAGAAAAGGAAAGTTGCTTCTTCTGAAACGGGATCATTTGGAGTTACAGCACCACCTCCTGTGTACAAGGAGGTTCATCATGCAGATGTGCCTCTAGCAATAGTAGCAACAAAGCCAACTGCCCCTCCACCTCCTCTAGCTCTAGTTGCCCCATAGGACAAGCCCCCAGTGCCCACCTATATACGTGAGACATTAGATGGTCTCAAGGAGTTGTCGGGGCGTATCATTGGCCATCTAGAGAAGATAGTGGATAAGCTCAATAATATTGAGCTTCGAGTTGAGAGATTGGAGTACACAGTAGCTTCCAAGCTCCCTCCTCATCCTAGTGTCCTACTTGATCTATGGAAATAGAGTGATGAAGATGAGGATGATGATGACTGATAGTGAGAATGAGAGCTTTATTTTGTACCCATCAAATTTTCTGTTCATCCCTCATATTTTGTAATCCCCACAGAATTTTAAATATATATGAATGGAAAATAACTTTTTGACGTGTGTCTTATTTTATATATCTTTCAATTGTTTTCCTTGCTTCACAATGTTCATAATTACCAATTTCATGACAAAAAGGGGGAGAGAAAGAAAATGCTATACGAGCATTCATATAGGAGGAGAAGAGTAATGCAACAATGCATCGAGTATATATTTGAGGGGGAGAGCTAATTGAGAAAATTGAGAAAAGCTAAATTTGTAAGTTTAAAACTTAAATTTTTTCTAATGCAATGAACCAAAACATACATATCATTTATATTGCATTTCATGTGTTTGCTTGAGTATGCCTGTTTGTTCATGTTTATTTCCATTTGACTATATTATTTTGGCTTGAGAAAGGTATTGTTTGTTAAATGTGATTTCAGGTTATGAGACCAAGCATCTAAGCAAAGATCTTGAACTAGAAGCCCAAGCTCACATCAAGGGAGAGTTCAAGACACACTACTAGGTTGTATTTGTATACATGTGTAACTCATGCATTTTCATGGAGTCTATAAATTCATTGAATACATCTATTGTACTTCATCCATGTATTTCATTTTGTTTTGTCATGGAATTGCCAAAGGGGGAGATTGTTGATGTATATTGTCAATTTCATATTGTATAAAATACATAGAGTGGTAGATTGGGCATGGCATGAGAATTGCATATCTTGAGTCATGTTGTAATCATCAAGTGTTGGTTTCCAAGATGGAAGACAAGCTCTAAACACTTGAAGCCGAGGATGATCCGTTCCTAAAGCTGCCCAGGTCCGAAAGCTTAAAGACTTAAGGCTCATCAAGCTCAAAAAAGGTTTGTGAAGGTATTTAACATGATAGACATCGGTTAAAGAACTTAAAAGATCTTTACATAATCATATGGACTAATGAATGCCTCCTACATGTGATCCCAAGTAAGTGGGAGTAGGTTATAGGCAAAATGACAGAAAAACAAGGGAATCGGATCGATCCAGAGGGGGTCGGATCATTCCGCTACTTACCGGATCGATCCGGTAAAGCTTAGGTGTCTCTGACTGAGACACCAGATCAATCAGTAGATGCCGAATTGATCCAAGCGGATCAATCCGACATAGTCGGATCGATCCAATATCGCATAAATTCAAAAAATATAACAGATCAATGTCTGCGATTTTTTGACTGTTGGGATAAATGTCAAATCAAGGGTGCACGACTGTGCTCGTCCCCTATAAATATGAAAGAAGATCAAATGAGATCTTTAACACACCAATCCACATTTGAACACAAAAGAGAAGAAGATTTAAGGTATTTACACCTCCCAACTACCAAAGGCTCTCTCCTATGAGCATTGATTGAAGATCAAAGAGCCTTTAAGTGCTTCCCTAATACTCCACACTTGAAAAACTAGAAGAGGAAAGCAAGGAGAAGGGTTTACTCATAGGCAAACCCTTGTTAGAAGCTCCAAGAAGCAAAGAAGCACTCTTGGAAGCTTGGTGAAACCTATTGGCATACAAGCTCAACAAAGAAGCAACCACCTACATGTGCATCAAGTAATACATCAACCTTGTAAGGTAACTTGTATTGAATTTTGTCTATTTTGAGACCTTAGCACCCATCGGAGACACCGAATGTAGACCATAGCACTGCCGCCGGAGACACTGGTAATGTAAACCAATACCTGCAGGAGACATCGTGTATAGACCCCTCTCGCCGGAGACACTGGGAGTAGAGCTTGCTATGCAAGTGAATAGGTTTTGTAATTTTAACCTTGATTGTAATGCAATTCAATTTAAATAAAATTTAGTAGCTCGGTTTGGAGCTTTGAAAGTAGATGTAGGCCTGAGTGTCAAACCACTATAAGTATTGTGTTGTGTGTATGATTGTAGTGTGTAAATTATCTCTTCTCTCTATATTTACATGACATGTTTATCATTTCAAATATGATCTTTCATTTGCAATTGAGTGAAAAACATAAAGTAATTGAAATATCAATATAACGAATTGCCATTGCATTGCACTTGAATTTACAATAATTAGAGCATACTTATAAGTGCACTAAAATTCCAAGTATTATAATAAATATCTTAAATTGGAATTTTAATTGGGGTTAAATTAAAAAGAATTTTAGATATCCTATTACCCCCCCTCTAGGATAAAAATTAGGACTTTCAAGTCCTACCCCGGATACAAAAAGAAAAATGACTTCTCAAAAGAACCACCCATTTGCTATGAATGTAAAGGTAGGGGCACATTGCCAAGGATTATGGTAACAAGAAGAACAAGTACAAGTCAAAGGGCAAGGCCATGGCGCCACATGGGATGATGAGTCTGAGAGTTCGAAACATGAATCCCAAAGTAGTAAGGAAGCTCTCTCATAAGAGATCAAGACTTTTATGGTCTTTGGTACCTCCATAAGTTCACTGTTGGAATCTAGTGACTCAAGTGAAGATGAGGGAGAATATGAAGAAGAGGATGAGACCTATGATGCACAAGAGACATTTGATGACCTCTTAATTCAAAGTGTTGAGTTAGGAAAGAAAAATAAACAACTCAAGAGGGAAATCGTTAAGTTGACCGAAAAGTCTAAATCCCTTGAAGACACTATCTCCACTCTTAAACAAGAGTCTTCTTTGGAAAGTGAAAAAGAGAAAGACATTTCCAAAGAAAATGACTTGCTCTTATGTGATAAAGGGGAGATGAGCCTAAAAATAATGGAACTAGAGAAAAGCTCAATGACTCTAGAATATTTCTAGGCGTAAAAAAGGATAATAGGAAGCCTGAAAAGAGAAGACTCCATGAAAACAATTAAAAATTGTCCAACAAGATTCTTGAGCTAGAAGAGAGGCTCAAAATATTGGATGAAGAGAATGATGACTTAAGTAGTGATGGTTCACTCATCCAAGAGTTGGAGGACCAAGTCAAGACACTAAATGTGAGAAACAAAGCTCTCAACTTGACTTATGCTCAACTCATAAGGAAGTCCCTAGATTACCTCAAACAAATCAATGAGCTTGAAGAAGAACATCTTAATGCTTGTCCAAGGAAATGGGAAGTTTGAGAATATGCTCAAAATGGGCAAAGAAAATGGACATATGACCAGACTAGGTTATTCCGAGGCCAATGCCTCATCCTCAACTAAAAGACCTAGACTAGGTAATTCTAAGCCCATTGCCTCATCCTCAACTTAATAGGTGTTTTATTAAAACCAAAGGATCTACTCAACCACTTCCACAATCTTCCAACAAAGGAAAAGAAAAAGTGGAGCCATAAAAACCTTATAAAAGGTCAAACAAGGTTGAAAAGAAAACATCTACCTCACTCAAGGATAAAGCACCTATAAGTCAAGATAAGAATTGGGAGACATCCATGCAACCCTAATCAAGATCCTATTCACAAGTGGTTGGGAGTAGACCTCAATCCAACCAAGCATCTTCCTCTAAAGGAGCTCAAGGGATGAGAAAACCTCATTCCTATGCCAAGGAGGCATAAAACAAGTTTCATGAAAATAAGGCTCCCACTTATGGAAGATTTCAAGGGAATACCTCCACTTCTAAGAAGACTAGGGTACAACCTAGTAAATATATGAAACCTAGAAGAGCCCAACAATCTTTCTACAATGAACAACCTAGAAGGAAGACAACTCAATCTGATGCACCTAAAAGGACCCTATTTTATTGCTACTAAAGTGTCTTAGAATGGCATATTAAGGTGGATTGTAGAAAGAGAGCAAATGATATGAAATCCCAAAGAATACAAACTAGAAGAATGCAAAATAGAAAGATTGTTAATTAGAGAAATTATTTTCAAAATATTGAAAATGGAAACCTTCAAAGAAAGAAGGACATAGCCTAACAAATTTCCAAACAACAAGTCTCTCAACCTTCCAAGGTTAAAAGAGTATGAGTGAGAAAGGATGAACTAAAGTGCTAAAGAATGCAAACTAGAAGAATGGAAAATAGAAAGAATGTTAATTAAAGAAATTATTTTCAAAATATTGAAAATGGAAACCTTCAAAGAAAGAAGGACATAGCCTAACAAAGTGCCAAACAACAAGTCTCTCAACCTTCCAAGGTTGAAAGAGTATGAGTGAGAAAGGATGAACTAAAGTGTTTGGTCATTCACACTGCACTAAGAGCCAGAAGCTCATCAAGGTGGTATCTTGATATTGGGTGTTCTAGACACGTGTCCGGTGAGAGAGATCTATTTACCAAACTTAAGGAAGCTTAAGATGGATATGTCACATTTGGTGATGGAAACAACACAAAAATACTTGGGGTAGGAACTATAGCAACCCCTGACATTTTACAACTCACCGGGGCTCTCTATATACAAGACCTAAAGCATAACTTGATAAGCATTAGCCAAATATGTGATAAGGGCTATAAAGTGCAATTCAGTAAAGATGGAAGTGTGATCAAGGATCACAAAAAATACAACATCCTAGTCGAAGGAGTAAGAACAAGTGACAATTGTTATGTTATTGAACCTCATTTCGAACAAGGAGACACTTGTCTTATGACTTAAAAGGATGAGACCAATCTTTGGCATCAAAGGTTAGAACACCTCAAATTTAGGGATCTTGCAAGACTTAGTAAGAAAGGGATAGTCAAGGCTCTTCCTAAGCTAAACAAGGTTGACAACCCAATACGCAAAGGTTGTCAAATAGAGAAGCAAACTAGAGTCTCTCACAAGAAAATTACATGTACAGGGACTACTAGACCCCTTGAACTTCTTCATATGGACTTTGCCGGTTTAATTAGAATGAAGAGCCTATGAAGAAAGAAGTATTTCATGGTTATGGTTGATGATTTCTCTAGATACACTTGGATAGCATTTCTAAGGAAGAAATTTGAGGCTTTAAACGAATTCCTAAACATAGATTCAAGTTAAAAAAGATCTAACCACAAATCGAATCTGAAGCGACCATGGAAAAGAATTTGATAATCATAAATTCTTAAATTGGTGTAAAGATTTACGAGTAATACATTATTTTATAGCCTCTAAAACTCCCCAACAAAATAGAGTGGCTAAAAGGAAGAATATAACTCTTTTCAACATGACTAGGTCGATGCTTACTAGAAAAAAATATAGTCAAGAGGTTTTGGGCTGAGACAATTAGCACCACATGCTATGTCTTCAACCGTGTCTATCTTAGACCAGGGACATCTAAAACACCCTATGAATTATGGAGTAACCAAAATCCAACTGTCAAATACTTTAAAGTATTTTACAACACTTGCTATACTCTTTCGATATAGAGAACATCTAGGAAAGTTTGATGGGAAGAGCGATGAGGCCATGCTCTTACGATACTCCACTACTAGTAGAGCTTACCGTGTCTACAACACTAGGACTCACTCGGTGGAGGAGTCAATAAATGTAGTGGTAGATGACTTTGAGACAATGTATCAGCAAGAAAACTTGTCAGTGGTGTTGTTTGACCATGAGGATGAGAGCTCATCTCAATTAGAAATTGAGAAATCCCGAGAGGATTCAAGGAGAGCACTCTTCTCAATTTAGTTCCAAGGATAAAGTTGAAGAAATTCAACTTCAACCCAAGCACAAGAGGCTCACTAAAGGGTTATCACATGGAGACATTATTGGTAATCGTAACATTAGAGTGAAAACTATGAGACAAATTGAAAATATCCTTAGTCACTTTTGCTTCACATCCAAGATAGAGCCAAAACGTGTTAAAGAGACTCTAAATGATCCGAATTGGATCTTGGCCATGCAAGAGGAACTAAATCAATTTTAAAGGAATGATGTATGGTTTCTCACCAAAAGGCTAATTGACAAGAATGTCATTGGTACCAAATGTATCTTCAAGAACAAACATGATGAACATGGTATAATGACAAAGAACAAAGTCAGACTTGTTGCAAAGGGGTATGCTCAAATAGAAGACATTAACTTTGAGAAGACATTTGTCTCTGTTGCAAGGTTGGAGTTCATTAGGATCCTCTTATCCACAACATGTTATTTAAAATTCAAGCTATATCAAATGGATGTCAAGAGTTCATTATTAAATGAAATTCTCCAAAAATATATATATATATGTCGAGCAACCTAAGGGATTTGTGGATCCTCTCACTTGCCAAACTACGTATAAAGACTCAAGAAGGCACTATATGGTCTCAAACAAGCTCCTAGAACTTGGTATGAGAGACTCGCTAGATTCCTTCTAGAGCACCATTTTAATCGAGAAAGTGTTGACGAAACACTCTTCATTGAGAAGAAAAATGGTCACATACTCATTGTTCATATATATATATATAGATAATATCATTTTTGGGTCTACCAATGAGGAGATGTCTCATGGTTTTTTCTAAACAATGAAATTAGAATTTGAGATGAGTATAGAAGGAGGACTAAGGTTCTTCTTAAGTCTTCAGATGAAGCAAACAAATGATGACATCTTTTTGAACCAAGCCAAGTTTACAAGAAACCTAGTCTCCAAGTTTGGATTCCAAGAATCCAAATCAGTTAGCACCCCTATTAGCATAAGTGACAAGATCACTAAAGACCTTGAGGGAGCCAAGGTCGACTCCACCTACTATAGGAGCATTATTGAGAGTTTACTCTATTTAACTACGAGTAAACCAAACATTCCCTTTAGTGTAGATGCACGTGCTAGTTATTAAGCTACCCCTAAAGAATCACATGTTAAGGTGACTAAGAGGATTATCCATTATGTCCATGGAACTATAGAGTTTGGGTTATGGTACCATTTGACACCACATCTGAGATTGCAAGGTTCTCAGATGTTGAATGGGCTGGCAATGTGGAGGATCACAAAAGCATGAATAGATGTTGTTTCTATATATGCAACAGTCTTGTTTTGTGGCACTGCAAGAAACAAAACTTCATCTCACTATCAACTACTGAAGTTAAGTATATTGCAGTCGATAGTGGATACACCCAACTCTTGTCGATAAAGAAAATGTTAAGAGCCTATAAGTTGAAACAAAGCACCATGAGTTTATTCATAAAAAATAAGAGTGTCATTAACATCTCCAAGAATTATGTCCAACACTCTAGGATAAAACACATTGACATTTAATGAGTGCATGAAAGTGCACTCTAAATATCCTATTATCAGACTAATATGCTAAAATGTGAATGGAAATCAAAGGAATTAATGTGTATTCTTGAATTGAGTTTCTATTTACTTTGGGATACTCCTAAGCAGATTTTTATGTTTAATTTC
>JAOXJP010230594.1:0-10765 GCA_025762735.1 Platanus orientalis
TTTCTATACTTGGCTCCAGCAAATGCTATGAGAATCCGCCTCCAATGAAGGCTACAAACTTGATTGAAGTTGAAGAACTTCTTCTTTGTGTTGGGTTGCCTCTTCATAGGCTAATTTAAATAGTGAACCCACCCTTTATGGAGAAACAAAGTTTAACTGTGTGGTTTAACTCTCCAAAGGTTTCAAGAAATGTAACTATAGGTTTAGGAAGCTCCACTTACAACCTTAGCATGAATTTTCCTTTTGAACAATCTCCAAGGTTAAATGTAAAAAGGAATTTGATTTACAAGCTTATAGATTCACAGTTCATCAAGGATTTGACTTAGAAATCATTCATATGAGTTGTGAAACCTTTGGGGTTTATTCCCTATTTATAGAGCTTGAAAACCCAATTTGAAACATCCTCAAAAAACTCTTTTCTTATGGTAAAAAAATATAGATGTTGGGAGATATTCGAGTATGAGTTTTTCCTATTTTGGCCCATTGGATAGATCCGGCACTTTTTTGGATTGATCTGTCATGTTCTTGTCCACTCTGGGCATATCTAGAGATTGCTCGGACTAATCTAGTAAGTATCGGATTGATCCACTATGTACCAAATCAATTTGTTAGTTTTGGATTAGTCTGATTCCTCAGTTTTGTACTTTTGTACAGCTCATTGAGCTAGTCGTTTTGAGTACTTATGGATTGCGAATAGGCACCAGGATCAAAAGTTATGGTCATTTAAAATTTAAGACCATTTTATTTTTAGCACATTTTTGTTTTACTTAATTTTTGTCAATTTGGTCTATCATTAGACCAAGTCCAACCTTTTTGGGACCTTCTCTAGGTTTAGATGACCCATTTCTAAGCCTTTCTAAATTCACCTAAGGTTAGGTCCATACCTACACACCCACGTACCAACCTTTACCAATTTTACCTTTGGATGTGGCTTTGGAGTTTACTGTTTGCTTCTTAAGGTAGCTTGAGCTTAAGACTTCTTAAGGTCTTTAATGTGACTTGCCTCTTGATGTTTGTGGTTTTCTATCATAAAACTTCTTCTTGACTGAACTTGGACTTACATGATTGAATGAGTATTACAATTTACATACAAGTAAGACCAACTCAAGGAGTACAGTACAACATGTACTTACAAAGTTTTGGAATGTGATTGACAAATACATTTTATATTAACAATCTCCCCCTTTGTAAATTTCATGACAAAACTTTCAAAACAATTTTACAAATAATTTCCTAAGTACATGTTACCCAATTCTCCCCCTTTTGTTATGAGTTGACAAAGGCAGCTCCCTCTCAAGATACAATTTCTTCAAAACTTGTGTCACATTCAAAAAGAACCTTTCTTGCAAAAGGTTGTTAATTGTATACACAAAGAGGCACATAAAATTATTTAACTATAAACTCATATTTAGTTCAGAAAAAAAATTACTACATAGAACATTTTAGCAAGAATGAACTTAATTATAAAGCACAATGGTTCATTTGAAGTAAGATATTCCAATTCAGTACAAATAGACAAAAAAAACATTTGCATTACTTTTCCTCTGTATTTATACACAAATTTCACTAATTTATCTGGCATTCAAGGTATAAGTAGATAAAACTATAAGGTACATATTCAAGTTCCATCTAAATGCACTCAAGAGTATTACTATAAGCTTAAGCATTATTCAATGGATATTCAATTAGCAACGATTTTGCTATTAGACCCCCCTTAGTGTTTTGGGTCCTTTTTCATTTCAACATAAGCACATATGACCCATTTAGCTTCTCCCCATTAATATAAATCAATACAAAGTGAGTAATCAAAGTAAGGGATTAAATAAGAGATATACCAATACAATCAAGTAAGGGTTTTAAACAAAAACACCAAATGATCATACGAAGCAAAAAATTTACACTTGCTTCTAAGATCACTTATTTTGACCCAAACTTTTTTTAAATGAAAGATTTTTATTTCTTCAATTTTCCTAATTTTCTTCTTACATTCTTTCATCTTATGCTTTTATGATTTTAGTTAATCATATAATTTCTTTTGACATTCAAATTTTAAGTGACCTTTCATTCCATAATAGTGACAAGCTATATGGGCTTTTGAACTCGAGGCCTAGAAATTTAAAAGCCTTTTGAGGTCATCTTATTTTTACCCATTTGATTGGGTATTTTCCTTTAAAATAAGCATTTTTAGGTCCAACTCCATTCTTTGGAGTCTTGCTTGGCTTTGAGACTTCACCATAACCAATTCCAGCAATATCTTCCTTGGATTTTCTTGAGTTTTGCATTTTCTCAAATTTCTCATTTTCTTGAGCTATTATGCTAAGGGGTCTATGATTCATTTCTTATAGAGTCTTGATTTTATATTCAAGTTCATCCACTCTAGTTTGAAGCTTTTTGTTTGTTCCTACAAGCTTATTTTTATCTTTATTTTCTTTAGAAATTTTTTGATTTAAATCATTTAATTACTTTTCTAAATTACCCAATTTCTCTTTTAATTTTTAATTTTCTTCAACAAATGTAGCATTTAATTTTGATAACTTATTTAGCTCATTTTGTCTAGACTCAAAATTTTTAGATTTTTCATTTAACTCTTTGTTTTCCTTCTTGACTTTAGCATTTGTCTTACCAAGTTCTAAAGTCTCAATGTAGAGTCTACTAAAGGCTTCTTAAAGGTCTTCATTACCTTCATCATCACTATCGTCCTTCTTCACTACTTGAACAATTTTCATTATTTTGCTCATTAGTAAAGGTAATGGAAGCCTTTATAGACCATGAAGAATCTTCTTTACAATGTGATGACTCATCCTCTGAATCATTGGAGCTATCATCTCATGTTGCAACCATAGCTTTATTTTTAAAAGCTTTCCCTCATATTAGCATAATCAGCTGCAACATAACTAAATCCTTTGCACTCATGGCATTGGATTTTATCATTCGTTTTCTCTTTCGTTTTTTTAAAAAAATATTTCATTTGTTTTCATTTTTCTAGGAAAAAATGTTTTCCTCATTTTGAGGGATCTTTTAAATTCTTTAATAATAAGAGCAATATCTTCATCAAAATTTTCCTCAATTCTAAATTTTTCTTTTGAGGTTTTGAGGGCTATATTTCTTTAATTGATTTAAGCTTTAACTCAAAGGTTTGAATAGAGCCTAGTAATTCTTCTAGTTTGATATCATCTAAATCTTTGTTCTCTTCAATAGCTATGACCTTGGGATGAAATCTCTCAGGAAGAGATCTCAAGATTTTTTGCACAATCTTGGAGTCAAACATTTCTTCTCCAAGTCCTCTCATTGAATTAACTATATCTTGGAGCTAGGTATAGAATTCAATGAAGTATTATTGAGTCTCTTCCATCTTAAGAGTTTCAAATCAAGTAGTCAGCATTTGAAACTTAAATTGTTTCACTATACTAGTCCCTTCATGAGTTACCTTAAGGAGATTACATGCTTCTTTGATGATTTTAAAATGACAAATTTATTGAAATTCATCTAGGCTAACCACACACACAATTACATTGAATCTTTATATTCAGCATTAGAAGCATTCTTTTACCTAGTATCCCATTTATTGATGTCCTTAGTAGGAGCAGTCCAACCCGTAACTACTGAGTTCCAAATAGCAATTTCCTCAGCTTTAAGGAAAATATGCATCCACACTTTCCAATATGCATAATTAGACCCATCAAAGAGAGGAGGTCCACTTGTAGAAATGCCTTCAATCATTTCGGATATCAAGGATCTTCTTACCCGAATTGTTAAGCCTAATTAGAGCAACCTCGCTTGGATACCAATTGTAATTCTAAAGAAACCGATATTCGATGATCTTAGAGGGGGGTGAATAGGATCTAGAGCAATTCTTTTTAAACTATTTAACTAGTAAGCTCAATTCTGATTTTCTTTGATTTACTTAGAGTTTCAATTATTCATCAAGAAAATCAATCAGTTGGATAAAGATACCACATTCATACAAGAACATCTACAATCCTCACTATAAACTTATCATAGACCACGGGGCTCCATCATACACTATAGCAAACTATAGCACGGCGGGAACTGGGCTGATAGATTCTCCATTGGATTTTAATCAAAGTAAATTAATTAATTTTTAGACTTATTGAACCATAAGAGAAATCTCATAATAATGAACAAGTAAAGCACACAATCACAATGTAAAAGAGTCACACCCCCTAGAATAGATATTTATAGTGGTTCAATACTCTGGGCCTACATCCACTCTTAACCAGCTCAGCCTCGAGCCTATTAATTTTTATTAATAGTTTTCCCTAACTATTACAAGAGAAATTTACAAAACCTGAAAAGTCACTTATAAGTATGTACGATAATCCACTCGCCTTGTAAGTATGCTCCTAGTGTCTCTGATGAGTGCGTTCTATCCATTAGCTGCGATGGACAATGAGAATCAACACTTGCCTCCAACAAGTGCTGTGATAATCTGCCTCCGGTGACTCCAACGAATGCTATAAAATTTGTTGAAATTGATGAACTTCTTCATGGTGTTGGGTTGTCTCTTTGTAGGCTGATTTAACTGTTGAACCCACCCTTTATTGAGAGATAAGGTTTAACTATGCGGTTTAGCTCTTTAAGGCTTCCAAGAGATGTAACAACGTGTGTAGGATTCTCTACTTACAACCTTAGCATGAATTTTCCTATTGAACAATCTCCAAGGTTGAATGCAAAAAGGAATTTAACTTAGAAGCTCATAAAATGATAGTTCTTCAAGGATTTGACTTAGGAATCATTCATATAAGTTGTGAAGCCTTTAGGGTTTATTCCCTACTTATAAAGCTTGAAAACCCAAGCTAAAAGGTCCCCCAATAGGTTTTTCCAACAATTAAAAATATAGTCGTTGGGAGAAATTGGAGTATGAGTTTTTCCTATTTTAATCTGTTTGATCGATCCGACATATTTTTGTCCACTCTGGGCACATCCAAAGACTGCTCAAACCGATCTGGTAAGTATCGGAATGGTTCACTAAGTACCAGATCGATCCATTAATTTTGGATCGGTCTAGTATGGATCGATCCAAATATTTTGTATCGGTAAGATTCCCCAGTTTTGCACTCTTGTAGAGCTCATCTATTCAGTCATTTTAAGTACATACAGGTCACGAGCAGACGTTAGGATCAAAAGTTATGGCTATTTAAAGTTTAAGACCATTTTTAATTTTTAACACATATTCGTTTTACTTAATTTTTGTCAATTTGGTTAATCATTGGTTTAACTTTTTTGGGACCTTTTCTAGGTTTGGATGACCCATTTCTAAGCCTTTCTAATTAGTCTACATAAGGTTAGGTCCATACCCAAACACCCACTTACCAATCTTTACCAATTTTACCTTTGGAGTTGACCGTTGGCTGCTTAAGGAGGCTTGAGCTTGAGAATTCTTGAGGTCTTTAATGTGACTTGTCTCTTAAAGCTTGTGGTCTTCTATTCATGAATCCTCTTCTTGACTTGACTTGGACTTACATAACTTAATGAATATTATAATATACATATTAGACCAACTCAAAGGGCATAGTACAACATGTACTTATATAGTTTTGGAATAGGATTGACAAATAAGTTTACATAGACAAATGGGTAAAGTGTATAGGTGACCGAAATCCACTAACAAAGATAGGACTCTATTAAATATTCAGACAAAGCTATATAAGAAGTTGCAGGATGAGCAGACCTTGTTGGCTCAAAAGTCCCGTATTCAATGTTGAAATGTGGGGATAAGAATTCTTGATTTTTTTTCATATGTCCACAATTTTGCGAAGAGAAAAAACTGAATCTCCCAAATTAAGGATGATATGGCGGGTTAATAGATTGAGTCTGAATTGGAGATGGATACAATTGTTATCAATATTTCAACACCCTTTTTTAATCCATTGACCCTTCCCCTGAGGACATGGATTAGCTGGATAACCAGATCTCCACAGTCCTATCCCCAACGGTTAGAATTGAGCATGACTAGGATATCTTAATAGATGATACGAAGAAATCAGTTTTTGGCATGGGTCCCCTGAAACCTCTTGGACTAGGTGGTTTCCAGGCTGGAAAAAAATTGAAAAATTGTGGGACTAGAAATGTCATACTTGGTTTTGAAGATAGTTTAGGGTAGTAAATCTATTCAAGAAATTAATCAAACATTCATTATACTTGTCCCAAAATAATTGAATCTCAAAACACCAAGTCATTTATATGTCCCATCAACCTATGCAATGTATTGTACAAGATTATTGCAAAAATGTTAGCCAACAAACTAAAGAAAGTAATTGGTTCCCTTCTCTCCGTCCCAAAAACCTTTATTCCTACCCATCTGATTTCATCGAATATCTTGATCACACATGAATTGCTTCATCATTTGAGGACCCACAGAACGACAACAAAGCTAATGGCCATAAAGATGGACCTTAGCAATGCCTATGATAGGTTGGAGTGGTAGTTTCTTATCAAGGCTATGGAAAAAATGGGTTTTAGTGTAAAATGGTAAAAATGGATATAACAATGCATCTCCACTCTTTATCTTAATGGATGCCCAAGGAAAAGCTTCTTGAGTCATAGGGGCCTTTGGTAGGGGGGACCCTCTTTCCCTATACTTATTCTTTAGAACTTGGGTGCCTCTCGAGCCTCATTGGGTGTTGTGAACTCATGGTTTGGTCAGGTTAGTTTTGGCCTCGGTGAGGTTTCCCCCTTAACTGACCAATTCCTGAAGGCCTCACTCTGTTGATAGCTCAAAGGGGCCACGACTCGCTGATTATCAAGAGAATTCACCATCTGACCTTGCCCCCTGAATCCACTTGAGATACCAATCTTGGGGTTAAAGAATAATCTAGGGGCCATGACACTCTGATTATCAAGAGAATCCACCATTTGAAATTGTCCCCCAAATCCACTCAAGGTACCAATCATAGGGTCAGAGAATCCTTCAAGGGTTGCTACACGTTGACTATCAAGAGAATCCACCGTCTGATCTTGTCTCTCGAATCTCTCTGAGGCACCAGGCATAGGGCTAGAGAATCCTCCCTCATCAAATTGTCCTCCAATCCTTTGCTTTGGTTCTCTCTCAAACCATAGTGCTTCAATCATCGGCTGGAGAGCTATAAAAACATCTTCGTTAGTCTGCCTGGTAAAGCCTAAAACCCTCTATAGATCTTGTTTGGTAGGACATCGAATCCACTATTAAGCTTTTGAGACTTCCGCACTAGGTTTCTTTGTGAATGAGAACTTTACTACTCGTAAGGATGTCAAAATTTATTTTCCTTTAAGACAAGCTCCCACTGTAGTCGCCAATCAATGTGTTGGTGGTTTTTTCACTTTGGCCCGGGTTCAATGACCCATGTAAGTTAAGTGGGTTCGGTCCATGTCTCACTCAAGATGACTTTCACAAACTCCGAAGGAAAGAAATGGAGAACAAATAAAACTTCTATTGATATGAAAATTTTCAGCATAGTACAAATATCTTACCTAATCTAGAGGGGCCACCACTTATCTAGAATGTCCTACCCAACAGTGAACAAGTTAATGACAAGAACAAGGAATGAATCAAATTCACTCCTTAAAGCTAAGTTACAAACTACTTTATGTTACTCTTACTATTCCTAAGATAGACTAAATTTGATTATGATGTTGAGGTTGTTCTTTTCTTCTACCTCTTGTCTATTATATTTGATTAGTTGGTTATAGCATTTTTCTTTCTCCATGTTGCAGAGTGGTTATCTCCATTTTTCTTGCTTGTCAGTCCAATCATTATCTTCATTCTTTGTCGTGGTGTCGAATGCCAATCATGGGATGCATTGTGTCCCTATAGGTAGTGTTCCACATTCGCTTATGGGGTTCATCGTGTCCTTACATGTGGTGATTCACATTCATTATATATTAATGATCAAGACACGGGTCATCACCCATCATAATTCGCTTTCTTTGAATACCCATTGGTGGCACACTTCGTGTCCTCAATCAAGTGGATGGATTCAAGGTTAGTGGAATCCATGTGCCTTAAATTCGTAGGAGAAATTCAAAACGATATCAACAATCATGTATGATATTATTAAGTTGATGTGTCTGTGTTTTATTAGTTATGTGCTATAGAATGAATTTAGTTATGTGTGTGTGTGTGTTTTATTAGTTATATGCAATGGAATGAATTTGGTTTCCTGTAAAAATTATTTTAATCTATTTTTATGCTGAACCCAGAATTTTATTAATAAGAGGAAAAAACACTAGGATACAAATCTAGGCTACAACGTTTTACCTAAAGCATTAGTTAAGGAATACATGGTGAGGGAACTTCAATTCCATTACAAAAACAAGTTTGCGGAGCTCCCCATTTAGCTAAAGCATCCATTGGCTTGTTTTGCTCCCGTGGGACAAGCGTGAGCGAGACATTCAATTCATTGATAGATCCCAGATTCTCAAAAAAGTTTGAGGTAATCCCATACCCCCTTACTTTGCCGTTGTCCCCAGCAAACCACTGCTGATGAATCATCTTCCATGATGATTCCAGAAAATTTTCCTGCCTTGGATCTTGTTAATCTCATTAAGTATGCCATTGCTTCCGCCAACGGATTACATTTACCGAGTGCTCTGGCCACCACATTAACCACAGGCCCATGGCAATCTCAAATGACACACCCAAACCCCGCCGATCCGGGCTTCCCCAAAGATGGACCATCGAATCTAACTTTTAAGTTTATCATGTGGGGGCATTTGCCACTCCCTATATGTGCAAGGAATTGCTTTACTCTTAAAAAAAAAAAAAAAAAAGAGTATACAAGATTGACAATTTTGTATTATATCATTGATAGAATGTCTTTTAAAATATCCAGATGCCACCATGCATCCAACCGGCCACTTCACTACATAGGATTAAATCGATGACCTCGTTAACATTCTTTTTCTCATCATTAAAGAGTCTACGGTCCTATTCTTTCCATATACCCCACATTAAGCAGTGCATGATTCTAAAGCAAAAGTTCTTTGCCTTTGGCCCTACCATGTCACCATTCCACTGGTTTACAAGTCCAACCATATGTAGTGGCATGACCCATGAAATTGGCATACTGGTTAGGAACTATGTCCATATTGCTCTTCCAAAGGGACAATGGATCTTTAAATGATTAGTTGATTCCGAATCCTTCATGCATAAGCAACAACTAAATAGGATAATACTTTCTATGGCCTTCTTCGTTGAAGTATCTCCATGGTATTAAAAAAACATGGTCCAAACACCTCAATCCTTGGAAGAACGAAAGGAATCCAATATTTTTTTTATATGGAAAGGAATGACTATTTGGGTTAGATAGTAGATACGGCTCCAAAAAGAGAAGAATGATTTCAAAGAAAATATATTAGATTTACCAAGAATCCAAATTTTCATGTCCTTCTCATTGTGTGATATATAAATGTATTTAAGAACAACAGCACCACCACCAACAACAGCAATAACAACAAAGCCTCATTGAATATTCTATATAGAGCCGGTTACAAATTAATTTATTATTAAAGATTTTTTTTAGATATCAGTTATTATAAAGTTAATTTTATCACGAAAGTTCTTGATTAGTTCTCAATCTAAAATATGAGGTTTTATTTCTAGACAGTTCTAAAGTATTTTGCATTTGTTGCTAGCCATGATTTTGATGTCTAAATAAATAAAGGCCCTTGATTTGTCACCATCCAAACTCAGCCCAAGCTGTATGGCATTTGTCGCAGGTGATATCACCCCTTAGATCGACGGCAGATACTCTCTAACACAGTTTTACAGGGTTCAAATCATACCCCAATCCAAATGATACCCACCCGGCTCGCCAAACAAAAGGCACATTAATAAATACACAAGTATTTGTTGTTGTGCATTATATATATATATATATATATATATATATATATATATATCTCAAGATACCTTTTGTCAGGCATCATCGTGTCACGTGCTGATTGGTGCTGTGGGGATATTTTTTTATGAATACCAGAGATGATATAAACCTGCCATGATATTGATTTCCAAATCAAGGTTCTTGGTTTATATCGAACACTCTTGACATTTATGGATACTCTGTGACACCGAAAGTAAGGATTAGCCTCAACTCGGGATCCTCTGTACTCAAACTCTCAAAGCCGACATGGTTGAAGACACGACGTGGTGTTTACAGGTTATAAGTGTTGTGGGTACAGAGCCTCACAGTCGCATTCACAGGAAAAGAAGCGAAGCAAATACTGTGACCAGTGTAATGATGTGTGATGTACAAAATGGACTGAGGTGATGTGTTTTTGAATTTGGTGTTTTTTTTTCCGGTACCTACGTTTTAATTTAAGTTATTTTTTTGACTCTTTTAACCAGTAAATCCCACATGTCAGTCCGTAGTGCAGTCACACATGATCACACTAATTTTTGGTCACTAAAGATTTGCTCCCAAAAAGGAACATCTTTTGATGCCTTTTTCTGTCTAATGATTGGTCCCTTAGCTTATCTCTAGTACTGCATCTGGTTGGCCTGAACTAAATGACGTTGACTTCGATGTGCCACATGTCCCACCCACTCCGTACAGAGAAAGGTGGTTGCTAGAAGTAAAGGATGCAAATATTTGATTATTATCCATACTTGGTTTTTATTCATGTTCATTTAAAGCAAATAAGAACCTTTATCCGATTTCATTTAAATATCCATATTTACAAAAAGTCTGATTATTAATGAACCGAATATGGATATATATACATTTGTTTTGATTAAATATCCCTATATATATATATATATATATAT
>JAOXJP010230595.1:0-10765 GCA_025762735.1 Platanus orientalis
ATTTTCCTAAAATTTCAAACTTAAGACTTTGAAAAAACACTATTTCCGTTTTTTGTGACCACCCCATAGTAATTTGGTCATAATTTCCCAAATCACCTCGAATTTGCGCAATCTTGGTTTTGTTAGAAAGGTAATTGAATAACCTATCAAAAAACACCAAAATCAAGCCAAAAAGTCAAGTTTTGGCCATAGAAAAATTGGGTACAAATTGAAAAACGGGATTACAACTAAATCCCCCCTCAAAAAAAAAAAAAAAAAAAACTAACCATTGCACTATTGGCTTTATTAAAAAATTAACCCATCCCTTAAATAATTATTATAACCCATACATAACACAAGTGTTGAACCTTGCTTTCTTGTGCGGTGACACATACATAAGTTGCATGATGTTATCCGCATCAGATTCCCAATTGCTTTAGGGCCCCTATCCATGCCTAAGAAGTGCCACATGGGAGATTGGGCCTTTAAAATTTGAGGGATAGACCCATAAGATGCTCATCAGGGAGAGAAAAATGCCCACCTTTCCTTTCATTGGGCAATGAATGAAAAAAGTGATTGCTTGATTCCTCATCTTTATTCATATGAAAAAAATCATCATACTTGAGACACATAGTACACCTATTGGCCAAATTCCACCCTTTACTCTTTAGATTATCTAGAGAAAGAACTTTACCCAAGTTAGAATACCAAATGAAAAATGCTACTTTTGAGGAAGGTCAGGATTCCAATTTATGTTGACTGGAATTAAATATTTCATAGTTTTATTTTTATTCAGAAGTCTAGTTTAAGTAGAATTTGGAAGTTTAGGGAGTGAAACATATATATATATATATATATATATGTTTTGATTAGTATTGATTGAATGATATTTTGATGAAAATTTGCTAAACAACTCTTGGAAGTGTGAATGCTCCTACCTAAGGCTTGATTGCCTTGAAATGTTTATAGTTGGAGAAGAAACACGGAGAGGGGGTGAGAAATCCCTGAACAAAAGAACAAAAAAAGAGGGGTTGAACCCCAAATGGGCTACAAAACCAGGACCCTCTTAACGCCTGTGCACCCTAATGTAGGTTTGCCAAGACAGAAATTGGTGTGATTGTAGTGGGCTTTTTTTATTTCTTTATTATTCTTCTATGTTTTCTATTATTTCAATGCAAAATCTGTCATTACATAGTCTATAATCAATCTTCATCTCTTTCAAACCTCTCAACCTTAGCCTTTTGATAAGAGGTTGAACCAGAGTTGACTGAACCGGAGTGATAGGGGTGGGGTGGAATCACTTGATAGGGGAAAAAATGAAGTGGGTCTTTTGAGTCGTGGGGGATTGAGTCGATATAGGCCTGGTCCGCTTGAGCAAGCACGGGTGCACTCGTTAAGGTCTTCGATTAGGCCCAAGCAAAGCATGCTGGCCTATTCCACTCAGGACCATGATGTAAATAGGGCTCTGAGAAACAAATCGAACCAACAGAGGCTTGTTTCGTCTCAGAGGGCCTCGAGGACTCGGGGCAGAGGTGATGAAGGTCAGAAAGGGGAAGTGGGCAAAATTCGCGTTAATAAATCTCAGAAAGATTTTAGGCCCATTAGCCTGGTGGGGTGTATGTACAAAGTATTGGCTTAAGACCCTGGCTAATCGTCTCAAGTCAGCATTAGTGGACATTATCTTTGAGTCTCAGCATGCGTTTCTCTCTGACAGACAATTAACAGATTGCTCTCTTGGCAAATGAAAACATTGATGTTATGTTGAAAGCTGGCTGGGAAGGGGTTGCTTGTAAGGTAGATATGGAGAAAGCGTATGATCATGTTAACTGGGGTTATGTGGATTGGGTGTTGGACCAAATGGGTTTCGGGATCAAATGGAGAAATTAGACGAAGATTTGTATTTCATCTCCTTCATTTTCGGTCTTGGTGAACGGCTATCCGAAGGGATTCTTCAAAGGCAGTTGAGGTCTCAGACAAGGTGATCCATTATCTCCGTACTTGTTTATCATGGTAGCAAATCTTATGGGGCGTATGGCTGCAAAGGCAGCAATGGTGGGGCTCATGCGTGGGTTTCCTATAAGGGGAGGGTGACTCTTTTTTATGGTGAAAGCGGAGCTTGAAGACCTGCAAAACTTGAGATGTTTATTCCTTATTATGGAAACAACAACATGCTCAAAGGTGACTTGGAGTAAATCCACCTTAAGTCCAGTAGGAAGTATCCCCAACATTGGAAACTTGGCAGAAGTATTTGATTGTGAAGTGACGCATTTGCCGATTACTTACCTTGAGCTCCCTCTAGGGGCGAAGGCTTCCTTGTCAGTTGTATGGAACCCGATTATTTGGAGATTGAGTAAGAAGTTATCATGATGGAGTGGCCAGTATCTTTCAAAATAAGGGAAATTGATCTTGATAAAAAATGTTCTTTCTACCATTTTATATTTGTTGCAGGCGCCCAAAATGGTTACAAGGCAAATGGAGAAAATTATGAGGGATTTCATGTGGGGTTCTTAAAAGGAGAAGAGAAAGATTCATTGGGTCAGTTGAAAGGACATTTGCAAGCCGGTGGAGAGTGGAGCTTTGGGGATTAGCTCGGTGGTGGGTACTAATAGAGTGCTTTTAAATAAATGGTTGTGGAGATTTGGGGTAGAGAAGAATGTTATCTGGAGACGGCTGGTGGTAGCCAAATATGGGGAGACGCTTCATGGGTGAGCTAGTGGTAATCCGGAAGGGAGTATGGGTTGTGGAGTATGGAAACATATTTTCAAAGAAATGGATGATTTTCTGTCATGCGTGAGGTTCAAAATTAGTAGTGGTGAGAGTGTTTGATTTTGGCATGATCCTTGGTGTGACAGTGAGCCACTTGCTAGGCTTTTTCCTTCCTGTTACAATCTTGCGGAGAACAAATGGGAGACGATGAAAGATCACATGGTTAGAATAAGAGTGTTTTGTTCCTAGAATATTCAGCTAAGAAGATGCTTGAATGACTGGGAGATTGAGGAGATGGGGCGGTTATTGGAGCTATTGGATAGCTACTGTCTTGGGGAGATAGACATGCCAGATGAAATGATGTGGAGGGGGGATGAAGACAAGGGTTTTTCAGTTAAATCTATGTACGAAGCGCTTAATTTGTTTACTAGGGCCTTGTTTCTTGTTGAGTGCATGTGGAGAACTCAGATTTAGATCAAATCTGCCTTTCTTTTATGGCAGTTATGGTGGAATAGGATTCCAACGATCGACAATTTAATTAGGAGGGGCTTGATTCTTCCGAATTGGTGTTGCTTGTGCAAGGATAATGCGGAGTCAATAGATCATTCCTTTTTGAGTTGTGTTTGGGCTTTTAAGCTTTGAAGCTATTTCATTCGGCATTTTAGGATTGGTTGGGTGCATCTAGGTCAATGAGGGTTCTTCTTTCATGCTGGCCGAAACAAGCTACTTGAGGTGATATGAGCAGGTGTAGAGTGGTTGATGATTCTGGCAGCTATTTGTGGGGCCATTTGGGAGGAATGTAACAGGAAATTTTTTTTGGGATCTAGGAGAGATCAACTCAACATTGTAGATGACATCCTTGCTAGAATTCATGGTTGGATGTTTTTGGCGCAAGCAAGGGAGGCTCCCCCGTTTAGATCTTGGATTTTTGATTGGGACTTTTTTCTTGTATTAGGCCATGTGGGCCCTTGTTAGTTTGATGTTTCTTTCCTTTTGTTGCTTGTCTTAATATTCCTCATGCTGTATTTCGTCTTTATATTTTAATATGTCTACCTCACTTTCTTCAAAAAAAAAAAAAAAATCCTTTATAAAACTCAGTTATTTCTTTTATCTCTAAATGCTACCAATAAACCTACTGTTTTGCCCTATTCATAAACCTAAATCAGCACTCACAAATAAATTTTAAACATGCCCTAATAACATATTTATTCTCTTTTGGTCTTGCATCACTATTGGTTATAGATGAGTTGAATAGGCATATATAGGAGGATGTCCCATGTTGTAGTTTGATTTTTGATGATATATCACTTCTATTGATGAGAATAGGGAGGGGGTAATTGCCAAGTTAGAATTATGGAGAGATGTTTTAAAATCAAAAGGTTTAAAATAAGCTGGACTAAAACAGAATATAATACATACAGAGAATGGGTGTAACAATGATAAAGATGTTGAGATAGGTGAGGTGCAAGACTAGAAAGGATAGAATTGGAAATTAATGCATTTGCGGGAACTTAGGGGTAGTACCGATTGCAATAGGTGACAAGATGAGAAAAGTTGACTGACATGGTCTGGTCATGTGCAACGTAGTCTTGTGACTGCACTGGTGAGAATATGGTGCAAGTTGAAGGCACTTAGAGGATAAGGGAAAAGCCAAAAGGACTTGGGTCTAAGTGGTGAGAAAAGATATGATGGTTTAGGATATAATAGAAGAGATAACACTAAATAGTTTGAATGGCTTACAGGATTTTTGTACTCCAAATAGTTGGGATAAGTCTTTGTTGAATAGAGAATTTGGTGTTGGTCGTTTGGTGTTTTAAATTTATTGAAATCAAGAAAGTCAAATGAAGATTTGACATACTGGGCTGGTTGCTATTTATGGATGGCTTTTGGAAAATTTAATGAAAGAAAAAAGGAGAAAAATGGTCTAGAAGAGCTATAAAACAAACTGAACTTTTAGGGTTAAGGCATTAGTGGAACCAAGCACCCATGGAAGGAGATAAGGGGGTATCTGTAGAGGATTAGCTATCTCCAAGTAATACTCTTTTTGCAATTCAAAGTGTTATCTAATTGATTCTCAGACTATTAAGCTTCTTGATCATTACAATGTTCACTACCTCAACCTGAACTCACCCTTTTCCTCATATTTCAACTGGAACTCTTATCTGATACCATTTTCTAGAAATCAAAGAAACTTCCAGGAGGGGAAAAATGAAAGAACTCAAACTAATAATCCCACCATAAACTTCCTTCTTGCCCATATTTGTTATAAGTCAAATCATGTTGAGGTTGCATTGTCCTGGCTTCATTGAGTAATTGAATAAGCCTTCTAACATTAGCATTTCAAGCAATTGTTTCCCTGGAAAATATGATCACAATTTAAGTAACAGGATTCTGATCCCATGTAATAACTGAATGCATCTCAAAACCATAGTGATCTCTATGCACAAACATTCACATTCTCTTTCCAGTTTTAGAAATACCTACATCATGTTGCAGACCAGGAAGGAGTTTATTTCTTGCTTTCTAGTTGCTTATCTAACTTAACATCATTGAATATTTTTTGTTTTTATTTTTATTTATTTATTGATCAATAAAGAAAGTTTTTTTGTAATTAATAAAGGAAGGAATGCAAGTGAAATACACTCCCAAACAGGGGTGGACCTCAAGCAAAAAGAAGAGACTCCCACTCAAACACACACTCAAAAAACTTTACATCATGGAAGATAGATAGATGTAAAATCCATCAATACGAAAAGAAAAGGTAGATTCTGGGAGGTTTGAGCACTCTGTATGAGCATCTTCAAAACTTCGAGAATTGCATTCGGACCAGATGGTTCAGCAAACCATGAAGGGGATGCAGCACCATAATACTTCCCTCTTATCGAAAATTCATCAAACGGGTACGCCATCCACTCAAGAAGTAACAAAGCAACATCAGCTGGCATGACCCAGGATCTTTTAAAGAGCTTGAAAATGAAGATATTGATGAATGCCACTTTGAGCCTTTTTATAGAAGTAATAGAAGCAAATAAATTACCCATCATGTCCAAGGGAACAGACCTGACAAACACACTTTGTACCTCTTGACACAGGTTCTTGTAAGAATTCCTTTTTTTTTCTTTTAAAAAAAAAAATGTGATTATGCTGTCATGGTGGTTTTAAGGCTTTTGGGCCATTAATGTTGTGACTCATTCTTGGAGGCTCGACTCTTCTTAGGGAACTTCCTTTCTGAATATAAGAAGAAAAAGAAATGAACTTATCTGAATCACTTTTCTTGGTAGCTTTGCACTTGTGTCAACAATTCATCTACGAAAAAAGATCTTACTCTTCTCTCTATACTTATAGTCCGATCTTGCTAGGTCCATGCTTTATAGATTCATCACTAGGTTTCGAATCTTGATTATTTAATCAGTTTATTGTACTCATAAGATGGCGTTAGAATTGCAGATGCATATGAACTATGAGAGTGTTGGTTTATGTGTTGAATAAGTAATTTATAGATATAAAATAAAATAACAAATTGGTTCTAGAGGTAAATCAAAGACAAATGCACTTGTAATTTTTAGTATTCTGCCTTGGTAAAATGTAGAGCAAAATTATAACATACAACAATTCAACTTATAACAGACATAATTGTAACTTGTAATAAACAAAGTTGTAACAACAAGTAATCCATCTTGTAACAAGCAAAGATCACAATAAGTAATAAGTTGCAGAAACTTGTCAGTTTGATAACTGATTGATCGAGGTGTGTATAAGCACTGTCCTTAAATTTAGATTCACCTCTCTATGGGATCTCTTCCGTTGTGCAACAACTCACAGCGGCGATTAGAATCTAGGATTCAATGGTCATACATATCCAAAAGTTACACGGTTCCTTGGAAGGCTTCTTAGAACACATGTACAATTCTCACTTCAATCTAAAGAGGAAGAAGAAAAATTTGAGAAGAAGATTTAAAGAAGAAGGAAGAAGATGTTGTACTAGATATGTTTTATAGAATACATATATATATAAAAGAATAAAAAAAAGTAGACAAGCCTCAATCATTTGTCTTGAAAATGAAAAAATAATAAATTAAAGAACCTTTCCCAACATCTTATAGAGAGATGTGGGAGAGAAGACTTAAGTCATGGGTATTCCCAATGACAAGTCTCCTACTGGTCAAATCTCTTAAAGAAATATATATTAAATAACTATACATTTTGAATTACTTTAAATATATAAAATACAACAATCCCTCAAAGTCTATTGGCTTTATTCTAAGCCTCACTAACCCCGATGTCAGTAAGTTCATGCTGTTCATCATTCTCAGAGGGTTTCAGTTCAGTCAATACATATGACACGTTGATGGTTTCTAGAACGAACATCAACTTTTGCTACCAATGTCTAAAGTGTTTCCCATCAAAGGGCTCAAGTTTAGAAAGTTGTGGAACTAAGTTACTCATTTGGGTGTACATTATAGTGGATATTCCATTGTCCTTGAAGGGTATAGCAATGCTAATTGGGTATCCGACTTTGATGAGTCGAAATCCACTAGTGGATTTATGTTCATACTTGGAGGTGGAACAGTGTCTTGGAAATCATCCAAGCAAACGTGTGAGGCTCTATCTATAATGTAGTCAAAATTTATTACCTTGCAAAAGGCAGGAGATGAAGCTAAATGGCTTCAGAATTTGATGGCCGATGTGCCTTTGTATTTAAGGCCTATTCCATTCATCTCAATACATTGTGATAATATATCTGCCATAGATCGAGCTACTAGTAAAATATATAATGAAAAACGTACACATTCGTCTAAGACACAATGTAGTAAGGTAGCTAATATCTGATGGAGGTAATTATGTTAAGAGTTTGTAAGGTAAACGATGAACCTAGCTGATCCTTTGATTAAACTATTAGCTAGAAAGTATGTGATGGAAACATCAAGGGGGATAGAGTTTAAACCTATTTAAATGAATAACCATTGATGGCTACCCAACTTGCATGCCACTTTTTTAAGTAGGTTCAATGGGTAATAACAAGTCATTGTGTTGTGTTCAACGGTAGCATTATCATTAGTGCCCCTTTCCTAGTATATGGATAGTGCCAATTGCAACAAAAGGATGAGTTTTATAACTCTTAATGGGTTCATTTCCTTTATAGTGGTGTGCTATAGTTGTAGTGTACACTTAATGAACTCACCTAAGTGGGTGTGAAAGTGATGCCACTTCCTATGAGAACTTGGGCTAATTCTCTAGAGCACTCATGAGAATCCGGGTGGTGCGCAGGGCTGAAATAACACCAAACTGTAAAAGAATAAGAAGGTATTAGAAATTGTTGTGTGGGTGACATGTACGACAGACTTACAACAATGATTCTAGGTTCAAGTAATTTATTACACTTAGTTTCTATAAGTCCTGGTTTGTTAGTCCTAAGATGTTGGTCATAGTCCAAAAGACACCATTAATGCACTTCAATTTTAAGTTCCCGATTCAGTCCACTTTTATGTTTTTAAATTTTGAATCATGGGGGATTGTTGTATTTTACATTTTTAAAGTGATTCAAAATTTATTATATATATTTCTTCAAGAGATTGGACCCGTGAGAGACTTGTCATTGAGAATACTTATGACTTAAGTCTTGTCTCTCACATCTCCCTATGAGATATTTAGAAAGGTTCATTAATTTATTATTTTGTCATTTCCAAGATAAGTAATTGATGCTTGTCTACTTTTTTTTATTCTTATATATATATTTATATACATTCTATAGAACATGTATAGTACAACATTTTCTTCCTTCATCTTTTAGTCTTCTTCTCAAAGCTTTCTTCTTCCTCTTTGGACTGAAGTGGTGACTGTCCATGTGTTCTAAGAAACCTCAAAGGAACCTTGCAACCTTTGGAGATGTATGACCATTGAATTTTGGAGTTTGGTCGCTGTTTACCTCGTTGCACTACAGAAAAGACCCTATGGAGGGGCAAATCCTTATTTAAGGATAGTGCTTATGCACGCTTCGGAGAATTTGTTATCAAATTAACAAGTTTCTGCAACTTATTACTTATTCTAATCTTTGTTTGTTACAAGTTGGATTGTTGTTTGTTACAAGTCCGATCGCTTGTTGTTACAACTCTGTTTGTTACAAGTTACAACTGTCTATTATAAGCTGAATTGTTACAACTTTGCTTTGCATTTTACTGAAAATTACATGTGTATTTGTCTTTGATTTACCACTGGAATAAATTTATCATTTTATTTTATATTTGTAAGTTACTCATTCAACACCCATAAACCAACAAAGAGACGATCCTTTAAGCTTCCACATCCTCTTCATGGAAAATTTGGCAGCAAATGATCTTTTTTACGTTGATGTTTGAGGTGTGGATTAAGGCATTAGAAACATAAGTAGTGTGCTAAGCTACTTTTTGGTCAGATCTTTCTAGTAATGCATTAGTGGACAGAGTTATAGCAGCAGCCTAGTACTTGTAATAGTGCACAAAACATGGTGTCTCAAAGAACTGTAGAAAGTTATTAGAGGTTCACAATCATCATACGTAAAAAAATAAGATAAAATAAAATTGATGGGGATCGTCTTGTTGGCCTAGGAGCCAAAATCCAAGTCTGCAGCTCAATTGAGGTGCCCACTGGCTTTTCAACTAAGAGTCTTACGTAGGTATTGTGTTAGAAGCGTTTATAAGAGTCGCTTTATTGGAAAGTAATATTTGCCTCAGTTTGATTTGAAGTAGGAATTATTTATCCATATATCCATGTAATTGCCAATTGGCTAAGTTATTTGAAAATTTTGAAATAAATAATGCAAAATATCCTCATGCGAAAATCTTTTCATAGTTACTTATATGGCTTTCTTTGAAGCTTATTATATTCTGCTTGTGGCTTTTTTGATCTGTTTGTGCATTTTAAATTTATTAAGGACACAGTTGAGACAACGGTTGAACTTTTCTAGGTAGGAAAAACTAATAAATCAAGATCTGGTTTGATCTCTTAAACCTCTCTCTAATATTCATAATCAATAATCCTTACCTTAGGTTATTTGAGTATACGTGGAGTCAACCCCAAACCCTCCTTTCCAAAATCTCCTTAACAACCAAATTCAAAACTTAGAACCTTAATTCTTGATTTCTTGAATCAAAGAATTAAATATTTAATTCATAAAGCCTTGAACCTTTTGTTGATACTATAATTTCTTTTCCTAATTCATAATATTATTCCAAACAATCAATCCTTAACCCTAAGCTTGTTAACATTAGGGTCCATACCCACAGACACTGATGTAGGATCAAAGAAGATTGAATATTTCATTAGGGTTTTGGAAGAAATACAGCTTTGATGAATAAAATAGGGATTTCAAGGGAGAATATTGAGAAATCAGATTTAAGGAATATTTAATGGTTGGAAAGTTGATTAAGGGTACTGACGAGTGCTGAAAGAAAATTATCGATGGGTTTGGGGTTTAAACTATGAATGAATGATTTATTTGGGAGGTCTCTATGAATTGGTTATGAAAGAATAGGGTTTGAAATTTAATAAAACTGATGACAAACTAGGAATTTAACAACAAAAGTTGTAATAGAGAAATATGCACTAAAATAATAGAAAAACAAAGATGAAGAATAGAGATAGAGCAGAAGATACTACTAGATTCACACTTGTTACTGCCTAAGAAATCACACCTAGGGTTTCAAGGCAATCAAACCTTGGGTAGGATGATTCACACATCGAAGAGCTATAACAATTTGTTTCTTCAAAAACTCATTCAATCAATTACAATCAAAATTTTGAGTTATCCTATACAAAGTGATACTCTCCCAATACTTTTGTTAAAATTTCCCCAAATCACATTGGATTCACAAGATTTTGGATGCAAATAGGACATTCATTTTTCGAAAGTAAAAAAAGAAGAAGTATTCTACTTGCAAATAAATAAAAACCCTTAATTTCCTAACAAGAAGTCATGATTTAAAATCTTGACCAATTTGGATCGGGAACGACCGAGACCGATTTGGTTTGAGATGTGATCGAGATCAGTCAATCCTTTGTCTTTTCCCTTTACTATTCAATGTCGGATCGGCCAATCCAATCC
>JAOXJP010230596.1:0-10765 GCA_025762735.1 Platanus orientalis
GGTTTGGGGGTATTACAAAGATTGATTAGATTCAAAAAATTTTGAAGATTATTTTCTTAACCTTTTCTATATAGCCTTCTAGTGGTACATTTCAACTGATGATTAATGATTTTGATTTATGTTCATTATTTTCATTGTATTAAGGTTGTCTCTACTTGTTTTTTGGTAAGACTTGAAAACTTTGTACTAATTTTGGGATATTTAATGAAGGCATTCTTGACATCATGTTTTGGCCTTTGTGGGAAATATCAACTTTTTTGTTTTTGTTTCTCTCTCTCTCTCTCTCTTACTTTAAGGCCATGTTTGGCAGACACTAATAATGTAAGCATTTCATTTCAAATTCCCATGGCATTTGAAGCCATAATGTGATGGTTGAAAATGAACTCATTTGGATTTATTTTGTTTTGTTAATGGATTGATTTTCATTCATCACTAAATTATGAATGATAACATATATCATTTCATTTTATAAAAAACCTAAGATGACTTCATTTCTAATTTAAGTTAATAAATTAGAATGAGTTCATTTTGAACCATCACCTTATGGCTACAAATGCCTTGGGGAATTTAAAATGAAATGATTACATTACAGGTGGTTGCCAAACACACCCTACTTTAATTTAGTGTGGGCAAATACTTTCATCAGATATGATAATTTTTTTTTTTTTTTTTTATAGCTAAGATTGAATTCAACTTGAACAATATCCTACACCACTTTTTGGTTGCATCATGTTTTGCTAACAATATGTATTTTGACACCTATGGCTTGTTATGTGGGAATAAGTAAGTTTGGGTGTGTTTTTAAGATAGGAGTCACCGCGTGTTGTGAACCCATTAATATTCTTATCATGAACTCAAATCCCTTGCTATAGGGCTCCAACTATCTATTCGCTAAAGTTTAATAGAAGCAAAGATAGTTGAAGACTAGGACTGCACACATAAGCATAAGGTTTGGCTAACTCGACCCCGGACTAGCCCAACCCAAACTTTGGCTTGAGAGGGCCCCCGGCTCAATCTAACTTTGGGCTTAACCTTGGACCATACTTGATCCAACCTTGGCCTACACCAAGCCTGCAAACTATAATATCATTGGCATGGATGAGTTTCACATCTTCATTGATTTACCAAGGATTCTCTAGAGGAGCATTGCAAAAGTATCTTAACCTAGAATTTCATTTGATGATATGTAAATCCCTTAGCATCCTCATCCAAAATCTTGATAATGTCGTCAGAGAACTCTTTAGGGAATACGCACAATTCCTTACATTGGGAAGAATATTGGCACAAAAATAGGATTCAAGTCGAAATTGAAACATAAAATTTGAGAATCTGAAAGAAATTTAAAAAGAAATTGATGTAGAATCAAACCTATGTAAGGATTTTATTTAAGAAATGCAATTAAGTTTTACAAAAAAAAAAAAAAAAAAAAAAAAATCCTGAGAATGACACATGAGAAGATCCTTAATCACTCGTAGGAATAATCTGGCTAGCCTTGCCTAAGCGATCATTTTGTTAAGACTTAAGGCAACCAATAATGTTCATGATTAGTGTTAGAAGCCTCCTCCCCCTCCCCTTCTCCCCTCCCTGAGAGAGAGAGAGAGAGAGAGAGAGAGAGAGAGAGAGTACTGCTGTGTCTTCAGTAGGGGTGTGCACAAGTCAAGGTCCATCTTCAATATAACGGCCTAGGTCTAGGAAAACCTAGGAACATATCAAGGGTACACTTTTCTTGTGTAAAAAATTAAGACACCTGTTGTTGAATGGCATGAAAGAATTCTCATTGACCTAAATCTTGAAATTTCAAACAACCATTAAGGATACACTTTTGCTAAGCTTGGTTTAGCCCATCTATAATACCAAATTTCGTATAAAAATTCAAAGTGTACAAATTACCTTGCCGTGTAAGGGGCTGGTTTATTATTATTTTATAGGGGACTATTACTCCAGGTCTCTTGTAAGAGAACTTGTTAATTACTATTGTTGAACACAACACACCTCTGATTAACTTCAAGTTTCTCAAGTTGTAAAATAAACAAAGTTGCATAAATATGAAGAAAAGAAGAAGAAGAGAATGAAACTTTGATTCTTTTTATTAATATAAATATGATTTACAAGCTTTGCTTCAAGGTATAAACTAAACTTCTACACCTTACCTGGCCATAGACATCTTCAAGGTTCAAGCTTCTATGATATCTTCCTTGGAAGGATGAACAAATGTTTAAGAACTTGCTGCTTTCTTGGCAAAGAGATGCGTACTAGTTTGTAGACTTGGAGAAAATGGGGAAGATGAAGAACTTACCTTAGATTGAAGAATAGAAGATTGCTGAATTAGAATCTATGTGAGAGACAACTTCCTCATTGTTCTTGGAGTTTGTTGAAGTGAGAATCTGCCTTCCCATTTTCATGCACATATTGGTTCTTCTATGCGATATTACACCTCTATTAGTCTCTTGTGTGCTTAAGGTGTTTGTCGACATCAAGGCTGTGTAGAACAACCACCATTGAAAGAGTTGGAGTTGAAAACAAACTTTTGGTTTCATGGTGTGCGAATGAGACTATTTGTCATTCGCCAACCTTGGACTTGGTTGTGAATGAGTATTTAAGGCTTCATTTGTGGACAGCTTTATGGTGGCGAATGAACTGATTTTTCCCTCATTCGCGAATATGACTTGGTTCATGAATGACCGGATTTTTGTCAATCGCGCAAAATGAATTTCAGCACCATCCAACATAGGCTAGAATAACTCAACCCTGGTTCAAACCACTTATAGATAAGTGAGTGGATCACTAATTGAGCCTAACTTCGTTTGGTTAAACCTTATAAATGACTTTTGACTTTATGAAATAAGTTACTTATTTATATTTATAGGGTTCAGTTGGTCAAAATTCTCACATAATCAACGGAGGGATTTGGTGCTCCCCCTTCAAGAGCGCCTAAGGTATCCCTTGCATCAGGGGTGGACACATCAGAAAAAAGTGATTTACACTTTGGGGGGGATTTTCGCTTTTTGGTGCTGATGTGTTCGCCACTGATGTAGGGAGTGCCTTAGGTGCTCTTTAAAGGGGAACACCAAATCCTTAAGGCAACTTATCTGGTAAGTTGTTGGATCCCAACTTAAAAATAAGTTGATTCTCCACTCTCTCCTACTTTTGACTTATGCAAAAGTAACTTTTTAATTTACAAACCAAACGCAAAAACATAGAGACTTATGACTTCTGGAGCTCCAGAAGTCATAAATGGTAGTAAATTAGTTCATCCAAACGCTACCTTAAACTCATACTTATTTTTAAGGCTTCTGCCTAACCCCCATTAAGACCCAAATCCTTAATTTAGGCTCAAGACGAGTGCACAGACCCATTTGTTAAGCCTAAACCTCACCCATAGCTATAACTAGGTGGGAGGTCTCGAAATAGAATGGGTCAGATCTGATGTGTATTCATTTTGATCGGGTCTAAATCTTGAAGTCGTATTCGTTTTGAATTATGTCTCAGATCTGGGTTGGGTATGTCATGTCTTATCCAGGGCCGCCCAGAAGGGGCCTGTTGTTGTATATTTTGGGCTTTGTCTGGGCCTGTCTTGCAAAAACTCAACTAAAGGTCTGAGCATGGCCCAATTTGATTCTAAGGCCTCCGCCCGGCTCAAGGCCCATTTACATTATATAAAACTAAAAATTTGTAAAAGAACTGAATAAATCTATATATTGGGCTTTGGGCCTGAGGCCTTAGGCTAGGCCAGGGCACATCAGGTTTAAGCTTGGGATGGGCCCTTTTTTTATCAACAAATAGATTGAGCCAGTCTTGGGCTTGCCCAACCATTTGTACAGCCCTTGTCTTATCCAAATCTTGGTTGAATACGGTCTTTAGGTGAGTTGGGTCTTGGCATATGCCAATACAAATAAGACTAAAATAAAGCATAAGTATCCATATTTGACCAATATCAAATCCATGTAATTAATTAATCCATTTGGATCTTGGATTGGATATGGATTTTAGTGGGCTCTAGATTGGCTAATGTAAATTTGTTTCCAATTGAAGACTGCAAGGATCTGAGTAGGTGGGACTAACTATTGGTTGTGAATTTATAAAAGGATTTTTAGATATAGATCTCGAATTGTGTCTTCTTCAATGAAATAAGCAAATTGTGTGTCCTTAAAAAAATAAGAAAATGAAATTGATACACAATTGTTTGCTTTAATTTTGATAACCAGTCCTTTAAAAAAAAAAGTTCAATTATGACAACAATTTCGTCTGTAAACCCTAGAACAAAAGTTGTTACATGGATTTCTAATTAGGCATCTTATCTATAAATCCAAAATATGAATTAGTGTCCTTTACATTTTATTGATTATGTTCAATATAAAATAGTAATTATGATATAGCCAAGCTGTGTCTTGAGTGGAAGCAATATCTAATTATCTATGTGTGCTCATTCTTCATCAAAACCTATGGATCGATCTATCAATGGCAAAATGTAGAGTTTATTGTACTGAATGAGATGAAACTTTACCTAGCTTCATATATGTAATGTCTATAGTATGTTTTGAAAGAAAGAATTTTTTTTTTTTAAAGAGAGAGAATTTAAATTCAAATTTGTGGCAAATACACATGAAAATGAATTGAGAAAAACAATCTTGGAGACAAAATTCTATCACTTGGACCTTGGAATGAATCCCAATATCATAAAAGTGATACAGTTTCTACCTATTATTATGATGTTACAATCTGATTAGGTAACGAAAAATTAAAAAAGATTCAATATTGAATATATTTATATCAAGGAGAGCTAGACAAAATTTGTTCGAGTAGTTCAATAACTCTTGGACCCTTATTTTGTCTCCGATAGACGCATACCGAAATGTCATTGGTATAAATCTCTTGACATGGAGCCCGGATTTTGTGTGCACCAAGGATGGACACATCAGTGCCAAAAGTGATTTACACTTTTTGGGGGCATGCTTATCACTTTTCAGCATTTATGTGTCCACCCCCTGGTTCATGCACACAACTTGTGCACGTTTTTTATGCGCACAAAGTCTTTTGAGCGCACAAAATCTGGGGGCTTGACATGGAGTATGTTTAAAGTTTACCCCCAGGGTTAGCCAACCAGTGTGACCCGGTTGAGTCCAGAAACTTTAACTCAGTCAACCATAATGACTCAGTCAAGTTAGCTATAAATGTTTAATTTTTTGCTATATTAATATAAGGAGAAATTATCACTGGCAGCCTTGTTATAAAGGTTTTGACTTTTTGCTACCTCAAAATTGAGAAATGACTTGCAACTATCTCGTTTTAAGCTTTTGCGTTGGAAAATAAACATTGAAGTATCCTTACTTTTTCTAGCTAGTTATACTATAAAACAAGAAAGAAAAAAGGTAGTATTGTCTTTGTAACCAAAAACTTAAAACAAGGTAGTTACAAGTCATTCTAAAAACCTTGTGCTAGAGGAAGGTCAACACCATTGAAATAAGGTAGCCAAATGGTTCCCTAACATAAAAATAAAAAAAAACCTATATGGAACCCTAGTCTTTGATCCACCTAGTAAACTTGTCGCGACTCCCATCTATATAGTCTCTAATCCTCCCAATAATTAAGCCTAAGCCTGAATGCCGATCCTGGTTTACCAACTATGGTGAAGGGAATGATATCTCCTCCTTTGCACGCTTGCAGACTGCGATCTTTCACCAAATGCGACAAATATTCATGAATTAGAACCAAATTTAGCTAGGTAAATGTCCAAGGAAATGCTCCATTAATTACAGGGAAGGATATTTAATATTAGATAATAAAGGGTATTTTAGTAATTATACAGTTGGTGTATTTAT
The DNA here is from genome assembly GCA_025762735.1 of Platanus orientalis. Classification (NCBI taxonomy): domain Eukaryota; kingdom Viridiplantae; phylum Streptophyta; class Magnoliopsida; order Proteales; family Platanaceae; genus Platanus; species Platanus orientalis. The sequence goes on from JAOXJP010230596.1 coordinate 5,820, forward strand.
AAAAATACCCTCATGATGCTTTTTTGAACTAATGGTTGAAGCACTCAGTAAAGGATCCAGGATTCCCCATATATATATTAGGGTAAATAGTGAGATACAAAAAATTGTAGTAATTCCCAAGTGCAAGCCACACAATTATATAGATGGGATCCACCGTTGAGTAGGTCCAACTCCAAGCTTTTCTCTTTTCCCAAGAAAACCATCCAGGGTGGATGGGGGATTAAGCAGACCCAAAAGCATCTATGCAAATAGCCACATTTCGACTTTTGTGAATTAAGAAATAAATTATAATCCGCGATCACAATAATGATTGTGTGTGATGAAAATCCTCTGTAGACATGCTATATACTAACACATAATGTGTTTTTGAATTTGGTGCCTCTTTGTGGACACTTAAATTTTTAAGCGAGCACTTTTCTTGACATTTTTAACCCCAACACACTATGTGTCAGCGTATGATTGCTCACATAGACTCACAACATTTTGCTAGTGTTCTAATAAGAAATAAAGTAACTAGGGTCATAGGCATCATTTGGACTGCGTTTGGTTGCCACTTGAATGAAATCATAGATTTTGACATCATTTGAATGCATAAGATGTTGCTTTAAGATGGACTCATCTCAAGTTTTATTGGGTTGTTAATAAAAATTAGAAATAAGATCATCATGGATCGTTACAAAATGAAATCATTTATATCTTTCATGCATATTTTGATGATGAATGGAAATGAGTTCGTTGCTGAAGGCGTCCATATGTACTTTGATGTTATTGCAAACCAAAATGAAATGGTTTTACTTTTAGGTAATAACCAAAGATAGCTTTAATCAATCACATTCTTCTGAACAATAAGGAAAGAGCAAACCCCAAGGGATTGCGCAGTTGACTAGGATGACACCTTAGGAAGCAAAGGTCCTGAGTCTGAAACCCATTCCCTTGAGGTCACTTGCCTGGACGTAAAAAAACACCAATTTATGTGATGTGTGGGAGAGGCAGGGAGTCCACATGTCCCAAGGACTTAGTCAGGCAGGCTACCTTGGTATCAATAAAATAAATCAAGAAAGAGCAAATGACCAGTGGTCCATGAAATGGCTTAGGAAATCTCCTGGCCAAGGCCCAAAACTGATGGATCATATCCTGTGTACAAATAAATTACCCGTGGTTTCTAGCCCAAGTGCCCAACTTACACCATCTCTCTCTCTCTCTCTCCCATAGGTGTCAAACCCATGTTTCCAACTTTGTTTCCTCACTCTATGCACCATCCTTGGTAAGTGGTAACCCAAATACCAACTTGCACCACTCTCTTTTTCTCTCTCTTAAATCAAAATAAGCTTTATTGAGAGAATCCTCCATCATGGAGTGTTGTTGCCACTAACTTTATTGAAAGTCAAATGATGGTTTGCCAATAATGTATGGGCCACAACCCCATATCCACCGTCCACAAATGCACAACCCGCATTAGAAGAGCTGAGAAAAAGGTTCTCCACTTTACCCCATTCAAATCTACAATTATATATCTCTCCCTCTAAGTCAACCCCATCTAATTATACCTTATATTATACATGTATTATAATATAATATATGCAACTATCAGCACATCACATTCAAAGAAAGCAAAGTTTCCACCTTAACCAACCTCATTAATTTATCATTTCGTGCAGCTAAATTTCCTCTCCCCGTGACGTGCCGTGCAGTCACAAATACTCTTATTTCAACGCAAAAATTATCACAAACCCATATAGTAAAATAATATTTTTCAATAAACACTTTCATAACCATTTCATGTGGTAAGATGAATCAATCTCTTAATCTACTTACTAGAACATACATTTGATCCAAAGTATTGGGTCATTGATCTCATATGAATCAGGGCTTTTTTCCAAGTTAAAGGCCAAAAAAAAAAAAAAAGGAAAAAGAATAGGATCTTACAAGTGTTTTCAAAGCTTTCACTAACCATTTTTCTGCTTGCAAAAAGATGGTTGTAACAACATAACTATAACATATATGCTTCAATGAAGGATCTTCAATGGTGCAATGGGTTCGGACCCGTTGGAACTCTTCGCTTTTCGACGCCGTAACGTGGGTCAATCTCGCTTTCCGCCGGCTCCGGCTGCACCACGACGTAGGGATGCCGTCTCTGGAATTGGGTGAAGTCGAATTTGCTTGTGAACACTTTCCTGTTGGTTAAAGTGTGATGAGAGACAGATAGGTGGTGGTTGTTGTTGGACTTGAAATTATTGAATCCATGAATGAACAAGAAGAGGAGAGAGAGCCAAAGAATGATGCCTAATAATTGTTGAATCTTCAAAGCCATGGTGGAGGAGAAGAAGGATGAGAAGTGGAAGCATGGAGATATGAAATATGAAGAAGGGAAAGGGTGGGAGATTTTAGAAGATGGAGGGCTTTGGAGGATTGACAGGTTGTATCTGGTAGCCCAACATAAGAAATGCAAGAGAGGGTTGAAATGGGTGTCTGTTTGCTTCCAAGTGACCCCGTTTTTATGGGTAATCTAGAGAGAGAGAGCGAGAGAGAGAGAGAGAGAGAGAGAGAGAGAGAGGTCTTTGATCCAGATGATGCGGAGAGGGGAGCAGGGTGGTCGACCCTTTTCCAATGAAAACTTCCTTGACGTTCAAGCAACAAATGGGTCATTAAAATCCATTGTCAAACTTTCCTTTGAATTTTATAATTTTGATGAAATTCATCATGAACCTTTTGAATCTCTCTCTCTCTCTCTCCACAGACACTAGCCTGTATAAGAAGAAAAGAAAATCCCATGTCTTTCAGGAATGAAAGTTGGCGCACAGCAAGGTTCTTGTCGGGTAGACTATAAAGTCGGTGTACCGTATTCATAACTGTACATATTGAGGGGGAACAAGTGTTCTGTCCAGGATTTTGTATGTCCTACTGTGTCCTCTTACCATAGGCTGACACGTGATGGTTTTTGAATTTGGTGCCTCTTTTTAAATAGGGAGTAAATAGAACACTTTTTTTTAATGGTTTTAACCCTATACATCCGATTTTTATGGTACATATTTTTTCTTTTGATTTTTTTTTTACAGTTTTAACCTTATACATTCAGCTTTTGTGTGTGTAAGACACGGTAGGACATATAAAACCCTAAACAGAACATTTGTTCCCTGATTGGGGACGTGAAAGGGTGAGCAGCCCACCCACTCCAATGAGTCACATAGAGTAATGGACATTTCTTATACCAAACCTTGACCACCAGGTCCTTGACTTCCATTCAAGATCAACCTAACCCAAACTCATAGGATCCTATGTAATTGTAGGCCACTTGGCCTAAAGCCCTCTTGGGACTATTATAAGCCCGTTCGGGTCTGGCCAAAGTTAGGACCAAGCCGGGTCCTTAAGCCAGGGCGGTCCTAACACATCCACAGGCACTTCATAAGTCATCCTGAAGTGCCCAAATCGACCTCACTTCTAAACAGATTGAATCTTCTTCTTTTTCTTTCCTCTCATGTTTTTTCTCAACAAAATAGAATGATAGTTATCAAATGGTTAAGCTAAATCTCTTCAAAAGCCAACTTATTTGCCTGATGGTTGTTAAACTCAAGGGTACATGTCTTAGAGTATCCCCACCAGGGCCCCCATAGCTGAAATGTACTCCTCAAGAAATTGGGCTCACTTCTGTCTCCATGGTTGATACATACTTCTCAAGAAACTTGGTGCTAGCCAATGCCCCAATGCCTTGGTCGTTGCGGCACTGCCTCTTAGAGAAGAGGTCTCGAATTCGAACCCAATCAACAGCATTTGTCGGCAGTTGTGCATTGATGCCGCTTTTCCCTCCGGGTCTTACACTAGGTGCGGCAGTCGGCAGGGCCATGGGGCTACCAAAGAAGGTACTGAGTGCTAAAAAGCAAGGAAATAGGAATTCATCATTCCTTGAGGAACCACTTTCTATTATTGGGCCATACTATTGGAGATTGAATCAATATGTGTGCAATTAATGCTGTATTACAACAAATATTTTCTTTCATGATTTGATGACTGATGTGATTGATGTTTAGCTTGTGAATAAGATAATCACTGAAAATCATAAGAGATTTATTGCAAAACCTGCATAATCATTTTGATATGGAATCAGTGGAACTTAAATAGGGGTTATTATACATTGAATTCAGCTTAGAAAAATCATTTCACCATACACCAACTGTTTCAATTGAATCTTTAGCTATAGAGAAAGTAAATACAATCAGTTGAGTGGTTAAGATCATTTAATTGGATTGATTTCTTACCTAGAAAACCTTGGAGATGGAACATACATATTGAAACCTCCTAATAAGAATACACTCTGTATTGTTAGGGCTTTTATAATATTAACAATGGGCATTAAAACTTGCACGAATTACAAACAAGATCTTACATAAGAAAATCAAATTTACACCTATGCATCCAAATGAGCCTTGGGCATTAAACAGGCGGTCATAAAGTGGAAAAGATTATATACGGAAGTCTGTTTTTCCTAGTGTATTAGGATGGTATTAGGGGGTGGACACATCAGTGCTGAAAGTGATAAGCACCCCCCAAAAAGTGAAAGTCACTTTTAGGTACTGATACCCAGCCCCGATGGCATCCTAAAACATCAGGAAAAGCAAGTTTTCGTACCTAATCCCAGCCCCCATAAAGTGGTTAACTCGACCCAAACCGAATTCATACAAATATAACTCATTGGCCACAGAAACTAAAGTATCATAAGCACATTTAATAGCTCACCTACTTATAGAAAATGTGTGGGATCCATCGTCTTCCTAAAAGTGATAAAGGTTTAAGAGCAGAGATAAGACCCAAATATTAAATCAAATCAAATCTCTTATAACTTCAGCAATCAAAGAAAAGGCTAAGAGTCTATAAAGGGTCTTGTACCCCTTCCCTTATAAGTAGTCTTTGGAGTTTCAAGTGTTCTATGGCCGGGGGGGGGGGGGGGCGGG
>JAOXJP010230597.1:0-10765 GCA_025762735.1 Platanus orientalis
GTATTAGAAATCTTAGCTCAATTATGTTTTTAGTAAAATAAGTAAAGTTTATTTTGAAAATATTTATGCTAAGTCTTGACTCATATTCTATTGTAGCCTTTATGTTATTACTTGTGAGCTATGGATTCACCCATCCATAATGTTGTTTTTTCAAATTAGCTCTCTATATGTATTGTCAATAGGTGAGCCCATGGAGCACTATGAGATATGACATAATAAATAGAAGATGGATTAGAGGACTCACTTTACGTTATTTGTTTTCTAATTATATGTTTAAACTGTTTATTTCAGTTTATGTTTATAAGCCCATGCTGGGGATTTATATGTTTAGGAGAGTTTGATTTCAAACCTAATTATGAGAAGCTAATTGAAAGGGTTTTACTTTAAATGTTTAGTTTCCTTCTACTATGATGTTAATGATTTAGAAGTTAGATTCTGCTATACATGGTAATGGTTTGGATTAGAAATTGATTTTAATTACAAGTATGAATGACAATGAATGTGCTAAGTAAATGCAAAAACTTTATAATAAAAAAAAAAAAAAAAATTAAGTACCCTTTTATAATATTCTGCTAGAAAGGGTCTTTAGTAAGGAAAAGAAGAAGAAGAGTGTAAAGAGATTAACAATTTAAAGTCTTATCTAGTGATGGGATTTTGGGGCATTAAATCTCTTTAGTCAATACACATGTGGACATTTGTTATCCTTCTTAGGGACTGGGACAATGTTGGCTAACCATTAAGGGTATGAAACAAAGAGAAGGAAAGCAACATCAAGCTGTTTTTGGATTTCTTTAAGCTTAAGTGAACATTCAGGTTGAAAACATCTAGGTTTTTTCTTGATGCGATGCATGGACGGATCATTAGGAAGTTTGTGAACAATAAGGTCTGCATCAAAACTGCGCATGTCATCATAGGACCATGCAAAAATGTCAATAAATTTGTGGAGTAAACATACAAGAGCACGTCCCAGTTCTAAAGTATTGGGGTTGCAATTTTTACCATTTTAGGGGAAGTTTTAGACCCAAGACTTATTTCTTGAGGGTCATCCACTATTGGAAGGTTCTTATTTTCTTGATGTTCAAAGGCATCAATGACCTCTCGTAGCATTAATTCTTCATCATCACAATCGTACTCTTCCTGAGTTGTTTTTTAGAGAAAATAGTAAAGTATAGATGAAAAGGGGTGTTATCACCCAAAAATGAAAGCATTTGATCTTGAAATTGCTCCCAAGATGCCTACATACCCGACATATTTTGCATTGATTTAATGCCAGAAAGAGTGGTTAGTCGAGATCAAGCTGCATGTAGTTCTTGGTCTTAAGGGATGATGTATTTGTTTTTTTTTCTTGGAAAAGTAGTTGAGCTTGAAGTTTCTTCTTAGACTACCTATATACCTGACTTTTTGAATTGGTCATATACTGAAAAACTTTTGCCTATCAAGATCAAGCCACATGTAGTTCTTACATACAAGGGTAATAAACAAAAGAAAAAAGATTTCTTTTTTCAAAAGATGACCAGTCCTAAAGTTGTGTCTCAGGTTGGCTATGTACCGACTACATTTGCATTGGTTGAATGCTTGACATTTGAGTTGGTGGGGATCAAGTCATACATAGTTCTTATTACAAGGTGAAAAAAGAAAATAAAAAGGAAATTGGAAAGAGCAACGATTGCACGTATTATTTATGATCTTCATCAATCAACCTGGTCTAAGCTTGGGTCCTCCTCCATAAGCCTAAGTTGCTCCGTTGCGCCAGTGGGGATTCCATCTTCATGCAAGTTGACCTATGTGAGGTCGATCTCATTTAAATCTAACTCTCTATTGGTAATCATAAATTAAAGTTGTTAATGAATGTCAATCCTATGGTCAATGGGTAGTGTTATGTGTCTTGTAAGTTTCCTATGCTCTCACAAGTTCAAGACATGAAGATAAGAAGGACCAAAGACCCAAAGAGAAGACCAAAATCTACCTTAGATTTGCCACACCAAGAAAGGTATAAAGCATTCACTACATATCATTTTAATACCTTAAAACTAATGTAGACATGGTGGTAGGTATCTCACAAAACCCAAAGGCAAAAGGCCTAAGGACAGAGCCCTCACAGTGGCCAACACAAAATTCAGAAAAACTGGAAGTCGCAATCGATTGCAGATTAAGCAATCAATTTTGGTGCAATCAATAACAGATCACGCAATCGATTGTGAGTGAAATCTGGGCATAGTCTGAGACTCCTGAGATCAAAACTCATAAGCCAAAATCAATTGCAATATCGATTTGGACCAAAACTCCTAGACTCAAAATCGATTTGGGATCATGTAATCGATTCTGAGACTGAGTATGGCCTATAATTGATTACAAGATCTACAATTAATTATAGATCAAGTAATTGGTTATGAGGGAAATTTTAGAACATTTTTAAAACATGATTTTCAAGGAGATTTTTTTAAAATTTAAACTTGGTTTTTCAAATCTAAGGCTCCAAAATGTTACCCTTTACTTCCACTGGAGACACTAGAAGCTTGACTACCTTCGCCAGAGACACTGGAAGTAGTACACACTCTCCGGAGACATCGAGTGTTGTTGTTTAGCTTTCTTCTGACCAAGTAGTTAGATTTGTATATTAAGCTAGGTTGTAATAGTACCTAAATGAAATATACCTAAGATCGGTAGTGGGATTTAGAAGAGTGGATGTAGGCCTGAGTGTTGAACCACTATAAATCTCTTCTTATGGATTGTATGTGTGATTATTTGTCTCTATCCTTGAATGTTCTTTATTACTCTTGCATAACACTTGTTTGATGAAATACTTGAGCAGACACATTGAGCACACACACATTTGGGCTAAGTTAAAAAGGATTAAAATCAATCCCAAGTTAAAATTGAAAAAAGGGTAAATTAATTAAGATATCCTATTGACCCCCCCACTAGGATTACATTAGAGCAATTTCATAAGTGCTTCCCTGACATCGCATAGTTGGGATAGTAGACTTAGAGAAATTAATTTGTTCTCCCTATGTTTTGAGGGGGTGGGAGTTGAACTCTCATGAACCTCAGGGATGGATGGTGTAGTGCTATAAGAAGGAATTTACTAACACACATTGGGTTGGGGTGGAAGCTGGAAAGATACTTTGGCTTGGAATTAGTTGATTAATGGTTCATAATTCACTGGTGGGGGAATGCATAGAGGGGTTGTTTCACAAGGGTTTTCTTAACTAACTTCTGGTGAGGCCTATGGGGGAATTAAGCACTGAGCTTTATCAAGCTCAGAATCATCTGGATATTTTGGAGTCATGGTGACTTTTGTGGGGGTGTTAAAAATGATTATTTTTTATTTTTTTATCCCATTTCCTTAGTTCTAGCTTGAACCCGAGACCTGTGCTGGAATGCTTATGGACCGCCTTAACCAGCTCTCTTTTACCTTGTAGGTACTTGCCTAGTCTTTTCTCAGCGTTGAACCTCATCTTAGCCATCATCTTGAACTTGGGAGGAAGAATATCTACCTTCCTTTTCTTTTTTGTTTCTTGCTCTTGGTACAAACATCCTCAAATTGGTAGGAAGTATATGTTTTAGATGTTTGGAGGTTCTTTACTTGTAGGACTTTCTGACCAGTCGTGGTGAGGACATCCTTATCTACTAGTAGAGTAATTACCTCATCTCCCATATTAAAATTTTACTTTCTGGTGAAGAGAGGAGGGAATAGTTCCCATCTGATGGATCTAAGGTCTCCCTAGCAACATAGTGAAGGATGAAGGGATGTTGAGCACTTGGAAGCGTACATTGAACATTCTCCCCTCAGAATGAGGGGTATATCAATCTCTCCCTGGCCATGGCTCACTGTGTTATCGAAAGCTCTGATGTTGCATGAGTTCGGCTAAAGGTTCTAGGATGGGATTCTAAGTGAATCCAAAGTGCTCATGGGGCATATATTCAACACGGACCCATTGTCTACCAATATTAAGGGTATGCACATGTCTTGGTAATGTGCCGAGATATAGAAAGCCTTATTGTTCACTTCCCCTCCTAGGACTTTTTCTTCTACAAAAGTGATCACTCTAGGAACAACTACCTATCCGACAATTTTTTCAAGGTGGTCCAGAGTAATAGATGCAACCACAAACATCCTTCAGAAAATGTTAAAAAATATTTCCCTATGTGGAGTAGACGTGACTATTAGTCCTATGATGGAAATATTGGCTTGGGTTTTGGCCAACTGCTCTACCAAAAATTAGTGCAACTTGCGGATTGTAGCCTCAAAAATGTTAGTTTCTTTTTTCTCTTCATTTTCTCTAATTATTTTCTCTTCAGTGGTTTCTTAATATGTTTCTTCTTGTTGTTTTGCTTTTTTCTTTACCCCCATACTCTCCTTCCCTTTACCCTAGGCAGTATCTTAGCATAGATTTGTGATGGCCAGTTCTGTGATTCTCTCTGATCAGGTTATGAAGACAATGAGAATTGCTACCTCACCGATAATCTAGGATGAGACTCACCTACTTCCTCCACATAGTTATAGGGAACCCTATTGTATTCATGTGATATACTGGGTGGTGAGGGAACGTTCACAATAGGCGGGATGAATGTGGACAATGGTGGACATGGTATTGATGGAGGAAAAGTATACATGACTGGTGGGAAAGGCACAAGACATGGTGGGGGAATGTAATATGAGTCTATGTATGGGGAATATTGGGTCAAATGTTCCACCATCATGGGTGCCTCAAGCTCGGCATCTGGTGGAAATAGTGAAATGGGCTCTTCCTCATGGGTGTTCCACAGGGAAAAGATTTCTTCAAGAGTTAATTATGATGGGTTGAAGGGGGTTATAAAAAGCACATAATCATTTTCAGGAAGGATTATGGTGGGTTTGACATTACCGATCTTGGTGATAAAGCTTACAGAATCGAATTCTTAGTTTCCAACCACTATCATGTTGGCCCCTTTGGTGATGGGTGAGATGGGAGTGGGTTTTGTAAGATGTTGGAGTTGGATGAGAGGTTGTTTGGTGGGGGGTCCAAATGATACTTTTCCCTCTCTAATGAGGTCCTGGATATAATGTTTTAAAATGTAACACTTGTCTATGGGATGACCAGATGACTGGTGTAATGGACAATGTTCTTTTGCCTCATAATGGGTACGTAGTGATTGTGGAGGGGGTTTTAGCTCTAAGAGGTGTAAGAGTCCTTTTCTTACAAGATAGTCCATGACATACTTGTATGAGTAAGGTAGATGGGTGAATCTCCTTCTTTTATCCTCGAATGGGATAGGCATAAACTTTGGCAATGGCTTTGATTGCATGTCAGGGGGTAGTCGTACCAATGATGGGAAACTTATTGTGTTCTGATGGTTGTAGTTGGTTGCTCTATGCTAGTTATGGGACTTCAATAGTCTACACAATATTTCTTTTAGGACGAGTCATTGCGACCTTCCTGGGGACTGTCCAAGTTGTACTGGGGGAAATCATAGCTTCTTTCGTGACCAAGCCTGCTTTGATAGCAAATTGAACATGAGTGGCCTTGTCGATAACCTCAGACAAATTGCTCGTAGAGGCAATGAGGAGCATCAGTTAATAAGTCAAGCCTAAGGTCTTTAGGAAGGTGGAGATCATATCATCCTTTGACATTGGATGCTTCAGATTTGAGGTCCTATGCCTCCACCTATAGGGATAATCCCTGATGCCCTCATTATCATAGGGGTGCATTCCCTCAATCTCATCTCTTATGGGAAACATTTCGACGTTGAAATAAAAATTCCTAATGAAAGTCCTTGTTAATGACCTCTAAAGTACTCACATCCCTCTTATCTTGTCCCACGAACCACTTAGTTGTGTCTTTCTCTAAACTTGAAAACATTTGTATCAGAACTCTGTCATCTAGTCCCCACTAGAACATAACATTACAGTACATTCTTAAGTGCATCGTGGGACAACCAGAGCCATTGTATTTTTTCATATCAGGCATCTAGAAATTACTTGGCAAATCACCACCAAGATAAAGGCATAAATCCTTAAAATCCATGTTTAATGAAAATTTTCCTCCTTTGAGTGGTTCAATCTCACTAGCCATCTTGGTGAGTTTAGTATCGGTTTCATCAAGCTGGGATGAGGCAGAAGTTTCTTTCCCCTTTCTATTTGGATGCGTCAGTCCATATTGGTCTTCCATATCTACCATAGATTGATGTGGCTCTTAGATGTGGACAGTTGTGCGGGTGGGGGTTATGCTGAACACCGGTGAACGTTCATGGAACCTAGTAAAGTTGAAGTTTTGGTTTTAAAAGAACAAAGAATTAAGGGAGGGGAATTAGCCTTGTGAAGAATTCACTGGCCCCCAGTTCGATTAAGGTACTCATGGAGTACTTTTTCAAACTCAGTGGTGGTACACCCTTGGCTTTGGAGGGGGATAGAAGTCTGGTTTTGTGTCAGGGGAGGGGCTTGTGAAGAAGAGGAAGATCCTCTATGATATAACATGAAAGTCTAATGCAACCTCTCAAGTTCAGCCTTTTATTATGCCATTAGCTAATCACCAGGATCAACTTAAGGGTGGAGAGGAGTTCCTATTGAACTCATAGAAAGTGTAGAAGATGGGACACCGATGGTTGGTGGGGTTCCCTTTTCCATATTGGTTTTGAATTGTATCTTCTTCTTTTTTTATAATCAAATGTTAGGGGTAGCTATCTTACCTGTTAGGAACTATTCAATAAAATTATTTTATCTGAGAGAATGAATTTATATTGTTTATTTAATTAAGCTAGAAATATCAAGACAAATGATAGATCATACAAGTAAATTCATGTCCAATTTCCAAATCATAAGTTTGAGAGAAAACAAAAATTCCTTTTATTCTATATATTGGAAACGATTACAAGCATAGGTACATTGACTTTTGAAGAAAGCAGAAAATAATTCATAAAACTCTTCCTAGGACTCTGGGAGGTGGTGGTGGAGATCCCACCAATTCATAGCATGGAGAGAAGATCTGATCATGCAAGTCTTGAATCCATTCTAGCCTCCAATGAGTCTGTAAGAAGGCCATAATGTTTTTGTGCTTAAGTTTGGTGTCAAGATCAATGTGAGAAGCCCTAACATCATTAAGTTCTACTCTCAAAGAGTTGACAAGTTTGGCTAAGGTATTGTTTGCCTCATGATAATTGTCCATCAAAACTTTAGCCCCAACACGAATAGTGGATTTGGTTTCAAGAGATGCACAAGTTTGAAGATGTTGAACTCGCTTATTTGTGAGGTCACAAAGAGCTTGTTCTAATCTCAACTCAGTCTGAGAAGACTTGTTGTGTGAAGTAAAGGGTGCCTCTAATAAGACCTTCTTGCTTGAATGATTGTTTGTAGGTGTTGCCAAAGGTGTTGGTATGATATTGTGAATCCACAAATCATAAGATAGTGACATCTCTGGTGTCATGGTAGACACTAAAGGTAGATGCCAAGTAGCACAAGTGTGCGAACTATCCCAAATTGCTACCAGTTGAGACCAAATTTGAAGAGATGTATTGTAATTGAACTTATGAACATCTCCATAAGTTATGGAAAAATTGAACAAATCTTGTCAGAGAGTGAATTCACAGAGCACTTGAGCTGGTACATATGGTGTACTCTGGTACAACCCTGTGAGAATCATCTACATACGGCCTTCCAAAATAGATGTAGGTAATGAGCTTTATACCATTTGGCTTGCCAAGTGATATGCTTAGAAAGTAGATTGGAAAAAAGGCCCTGATAATCTACTAGTGTCATCTTTCCTAATGGAGCTCGAATCAGAGTACCTTGGTGAGGAACATATAAAGGCAAAGTAGTGAATTGTCTGTGAAGCCAAGCCTATAGGAAAGCTGGGCAACCATACAATCAGCCATTGCGCTGTTGAGCACAATGGGATAAGTTGGATATGGTTTCAACAATAATCATATCAGCCATGGTTTTCCACTCAAAGAGTCGACTCAGATACTACAAGACTCCACTGACATGATGTTAGTTGCGGGACAAAAGAAGCAGCCCAAGGACTGTCAAAGTGAAGGCTTTGTACTTAGTTGGGTTTGAGAAATCCCAACATTTTTCCAACCTCGGTCTAGTAAGAGATCGAAAAGACAGTATAGAAAATCCTCGAAAGTTTCCTTACATAAGAAGACCCTTGAGACATTGATAGTGGAATGGAAATCCTTGAAATAATTGCTCGTGTGGGTGGGGAAGATTGCCTTTATATTGTGGTAGTGCTTCAGGCCTAAAAATGATTCTAGTTCTTTAATTGTCAGAGAAAGCTCGTATCTCCCGGATCAGAAAACCATAACTAAAGGATCGCAGAAAGAGATGGCTGCTTCCAAAAGGGGCCAATGGAGACAGATGCGGGCTAGTGACAAAGTGGCCCCAAGCCAACTTTGGTTTACCTAGACCACTTGTTCCTCAGGCAGGAAGGAAATAAGGAGATGCGTGAACTTGGTAGAAGTAGTGGAGAGTGGCTCTAAGCAAATGAGTATAGAGTCCATTCCTATCAAATGATATAAAAAAAAGAATTAATCAAGTGAAATTTGAAAGAAAAACTAGTTTGAGCAAAAACAGGTTTGTACGCTTAAATTTAACGTATCCACCTAAATTTTAATAGAATTAAAATTTTATAGCCTTTAAAAACACCCACAAGTCTAATTTTATCTATTTTCTAAACTTTTAAAAGTTTGAAATGGTGTGAGAGCAAGGGAAAGCCCTGAAGAAACACTCCAAAGATTTTTTGATCTTCTTCCAACCCACAATTACCATGGATGCGAGTGGATCATCATGGAGTTACCCACTTCTCGCATCCCATGAAAAAGCTTTGTGGAAGAATTTGGTTGTAAACGAGGTGAGGTTGGTTTTGTTTGATCTTTCAATTGCTTTGGAAACTTCATTCTTAATTGATTAGGATTTGAACAATGTGTTTAAACTTTGCATTGAAGATTTGGGATTGCCTATGTTTTTTGTTTGTCTTTTCTTTATGAAGAAAGAAACTCAAGAGTCTTTTTATTTTGGAGAAAATGATTGGATTCCCCTTTGGACCAATGATTTTTGTCTTTGTTTAGTAAAACAGTGATTGGTTAAAATTATTTTTTGAGGTTTTTTTGTGATAAAAGAATGTCTATGCTTGAATTTTCTCTCTACCCTAAATTCCACCCGATATGCCTGAATTTACATTCAAATAAATTCGGGTGTATAGGGTAAAGTTCAAGTGTATAGGGCAAGTTTAGGCGTATAGCCTGAAATTCCATCTTTTTTATTTCTGATGTTTTTTCTTATTTTTTTTGTTGTTTTTTTATAGGTGAGAGGTGATGTAGAGGCCCATGGATCATGGTTAGGTGTTATTAAGATGTGGGGATAGTTGTGTGAGAAGGCCAATACTAAAGTGAAAGATATGGGATTTGAGCCCTTCCTGAGCATAATGCTACTGAAGGCGGACAAGGGTTTATTAATGGCTTTGGTAGAGAGATGGTCTCTCATCACCTGCACCTTCCACCTTCCGATGGAAGAGATTGAGATGGCCCCTTGTTAACTTTTACATGATCATTTGGTTGCCTATGGCAGACAACCCTCCTCCTTTTATGATAAACCCCTCCCAAGAGTTGATTTGGAATTGCTTGGGGCCACAACCCATTGTATATGACAGAGGGTTCAAGGGAGTCTTGCCCACTTGGTTGGAGAAAAGTTATGTGTGGACCAAAGATGGGAGTTTTCATGTGGAAATATATTACACAATCTGGACTTTCTTTCTTTACATGTTCACCCGGTCAGTCTTCAGCATAAAGAGTGATTGGATATTTTTCCATTTTCTTCCTACTCTCGAAAACCTGATAGATGTAGGGTCTTACTATTGGGACAGATCCACCCTCGGGTGGATGTATGCGAACATGAGCGAGGTAGAAAATGGAGAATGGAGGGAAACCCATGTTTCTCGGCCTACACTTTATGTGTGAGGTTTATTAAAGTTTTTTACTTGTTATTTCCCTTCTTTTTTTACTTGTTTAATTTTGAGTTACATTTTTCGTGTTGACTTATTATTATAATTTTCTTTTCTTTCTTTTCTTTACAAGTATGGTGCTTTGAGATACTAACTCCCTTGGCCCCAAGAAGGAAATAGGACAATTTGTTTCTTATTCGGTGTGTAGAGAGGTGGAAGACCTCCAACACTTTGACACAAGAAAAGAAATTCAATCTCTAGTTTTTGTAGGGATTTGGATCAAATTACCTCTTCCCAGGTAAATGTTGTTTGTTTATTTATATTTGCATATATTGTTTTGATTTGGTATTAATCTTTTATGTTGTTTGTAGATCAATTGAGCTCCCTAGGCTGCTTTGGATTTGAGTGAGAACCTGGCATAGAAATTTGACACTATCATCCACTAGTCTCATACCAGGGTGATCTTACTTGCCATATGGAAGATTGAGTGGTATTTAGGGGAGCGTTGCCAAAGACAAATAGGGCACCCCAAAGGGTTTATGATTCCTAGCTCTCCAACATGGGTGATTGTGGATATCACAGAAAGGATCTGCGACCCACTTCTGGGTTGTTCGGAATCACCACTAACTTAGGGTTTTATAGACGGGGTTGCACGTCTGCCTCCTTTCTAGGGGAAGGGAGGATACGGGCTTTTTGGGGCCCGAGTGTTGGGCTTAACTCTCTTTCGGTCTGGTTTACAGGGATTCTGGGTAAGTTGTTTAGTTGCAATTATGGAAGGTGTTAGGCACCCCAATTACCCACCTTTTTAGGGTGGCTTCTCTGACCTAACCATTTCATTTCATTTTCAC
>JAOXJP010230598.1:0-10765 GCA_025762735.1 Platanus orientalis
TACTATTTTCAAGACAAAATTGTTATACATTTCCAAAACTACCCACCCAATATCCATAAGTTACATGCATGGAAGAAACATGGTCTCTCCCAAGTCAAAATTAGGGCACTTCCTTCTTTGCTATATGTGGCAAAGCCATACATATCAAAGAGGGGCATCTGTCAACACCCAAATTTTGACTTGGGTTAGTTGATAGAACAAGGACAACATGACAACATTTAGGCATCAAGACTCTAAGAACCCTTGGTTTAGGAAGAGCAAACCTGGACTCTAGGAGGTTAGGCATTCCTTGAGAAGTCTTTTTGGATATTTCAGCCACAAATGGACCAGCCAAAACACCTCATTACAACCCAAATACACCATTTTAGGTAAAATCCTAACTCTCATAAAAGCATTATTAGGAGTGAGGGTCCACATTGAAGAGCTCCATCCATGTCATCTACAATTTTTCCCACCTCTGTAAGTCTTCCCTTAGCAAAGCATCATAGGTGAAAAAAATAACCATTTTACCCTTTTTCCTTCAAATGCTCAAAACTCACTATCTACCACTCAGATCATTGAATTTCTCCCACCCATATAAGCCTTCTTGTCATGAAGCATTATAGGTAAAGAATCCTTATTTTTACATTTTTCGACTTGCAGGCAAAAAATTATCATTTTACCCTTTTCACTTCCAAGAATTTACCCCTGGACCCTTAAATGATCCCCAAAGCTTCTCCCGTTACTTGAATGGTGTAATTTCAGATCCTATACATCTATGTTTCTCCTAATTATGAGAAACTCATCATAGAACAAATATTGCTTAAGATTGACAACAGCCAATTTCTCAACTTATGATAACCCTAACCAAAAAATGACCCTTGAAAAAGTTCTCAAAGACTCATCTGAACTCCAAATCCAGAAAGGCCAATCGCTGTATCTCGTTCTTGACCTTAGCTTCAAATCTTTAGGTCCGAGGAAAGAACTTCAAAATCTCAAACCCCTGTGAAATCTCAAATCTTCCCCAAGGGGCCATCTTTCATATGATGATTTCTAGGATCAATTTTACCATCTTGCCCTTTCAAAATCTATTTAAGAGCTCTTTAGGTAAAAAAAACCTTAATTTCACCCCTTGCCCTTATCGTAATTTGGTTTTGACTAGTCTGTTGCGATCAGAATATCTGTGACCCCGAAAACAACATTGAGTTTTCCATGTTCAGAGCACAGGAACTCACAGAAGTAAAGGACATAACAAGGGTTCGAAAATATTAGAAACATTTAGCACACATTAATGAGCTAAAACTTTATGATTTTGGCTCATTAATGGCATTTAATGCATTCACACCTTAGGACTAAAATTGCCACCCATTGGATCAGAATATTTTTGAATGCACCCTCACCTCTCACCCTTAGATTAAGCCTTTGAATTTCAGATCCCTAGTGAACCCCTTATGTCCCCCCTAAGGAGCATCATGATGCTTTCCTTTGATATTTGTAACCAACTACAACTTAGCGAAGGGAATCAAAATTCACCCCTCTTCCATGTCATCAGTCCATGCCAACTAGCACACCTCCATCTCCACCCTCTATCCTATTGATGTGATCCCATCTTAGCCCCTCCCTTGTCTATGTCACCTAGCACAAATCCCTCTCATCCTAACCACCCATCGTAAACCTCATCCTAACCCTACACCTCAAATTAGTTAACCTAATCCTAGCCCTTGATTGGGATATTCCAAAACTCAATCTCAACCACCCATGGCATGAAATTGAGGCTATAGATAGCCCCAATTTCGTGCATATAAGGGTTGACAACCAAAACCCTAAAAAAAAAAAAAAAAGAAGAGAGGAAGAAGGAAGGAGGAAAAGCTTGATTCTCTAAACCCTAAGCCCTTATTGGCTCAAGGTAAGCCTAAACCCATGTTACTTTAGCTCATTTACATCCACATAATCCTTTTCCATGTTGTTATGTTGTTCAAACTTACTGTCTAAGTTACTTCAATTTGGGTTACATAGTAGAGGCTCAACAACCTCTACTTGCTTTGATTTCTGATCCATGATTAGTGTAGAATTTTTTTTTAAAATTTTTGTATTACTCAGTTGAGGCTCAAATTTTAGTATATTATTCTTAATATATGTTCCTAGTTCCATGTTTAATTTCATGATTTGTTGACATGTGGAAGGCCTTGAGATGACCCCCCAAACAAACTCCAAAATTTAAGTCTTGTGTGACCTAGTTTAATTCATTTTTTGCCAATTTTCATATGATATTTCTATGTATTATCTTGAGCCCAAATTTGTATCTCTTATTCCCCTGTTAACTACCTACTAGAATACACAATTTTAGAATTTTCTCGAAACCCTAAGGAGCTCAAAATTAGGGAAATTCAGCTGTTGGTTTTGCTCTCAGTAACTAATGTCTGAATTTTATGGAAATAAAATTCAGGCGTTGAACAACAGGCATTAAGAGAACCATTAGGCGTTGAGATTTAGGACCCACCCCAAGGAGCCCTAAGTTTCCCTAATCCTGTCCCTAGACATCTATAACTCTCTAAAGTTTAATCCTATGCTAAACACTTCTATGGGCCCTTATTTCTCCCCTAACACCTGAATTTAATTTTAGGCGTTGAGAAGGAAAATTTAGGCATTAGAGTGGATTTTAGGCATTAGGCCTATGATAAAAATCAGATTTCCAAAAAATAGTTAGGTGTATACATAACCTAGGTTGAGTCTAGAGACCCAAGAAATTCTCACCCCTTTAGACCCCACCTGTATAGCCCAAAAACCAAGGCTAGTTGCTAGCCACAACACCTAACGTCTGAATTTCCCTTGAATTAAATTCATGCATTGAACATTCATGCATTAGACTAAAAGTCCAGCATTAACCCTGCATATGATGACCACTCTACCCTTTTTTGAAGGATAGATGTCCACCCTCAGGGGGACCCCACCTTTCAGGTTTGGCTTCTCCCACTTTAGGAATTACCCTTCTACCCTTCTGGCAGGGTCCCATTGCCCTAAGACCCAAGCACATGCTAAAAGTACCCAACCCAAGTGAGTGAGTTAGTCGGCCTCCAGTGCTTGAAAATTTAGGCATTAGGCCCATGTCAAATGACCAAGTTGCCTTCTTTGGGAGAGCATATCTCCACACATATAAAGGCCATGACCCCTAGGGTTACACGATGTGACTCTAGAAGACACCCTCTGACATAATCCAGGGGTTTAGACTCCTCCTCTTCCCCCGAAGAGAATGACCGATGTCCAACTCCGTTAGTTAAAACCCCGAGTTGGTAGTGACTCCTAGAAAAGCCTAACCCTAGAACCCGAGGGTTAGAGACCTCCACGCACTAGCATTGCATGTCAAGTAGTAGGCCTGGAAACCATGAGCGGGTAGGGGAATCTGAACCCCCCCAGATCCAGACATCCACACCTCTCTACATCATTTAAACAAGACAAGGTCCTAGCTCGGGTGCATGGTAGTGCAATGGTCGTAGGTTCCACAGTACTAAGGTCTCGTAAGAGATGAACACGAGCCTCATGTGCTTGTTTTGCATTCTTGCGAAATTCTTCTAGCTTGTTCTCATCAAGGTCATCTTCGGGCAAAACAACTTCATCTTCAAAGGAAAGATCTACACATATAGGAAGAAAGTCAAGTTCCAGAACACATGTACTACCTTTACTATATACAATTACCCGGTTCTGAGATTGGTTCTAGTGTCAGCATCGGGTCAGGGTTAGAGATGGTACGGGAGTAGGTTCCACTATAAGAGTAGGATCAGTGGCCATCAGTTGCTCAATCTTTGAGTCCGAGTCAATTACTACTAATATCAGGTCATGCTGGCAACTCAATCTTGTGGTAGGCCTTGGTCCTGGATTGGTCCAAGACCTGAGTCTCATCCTCATAGGAGTAATGTCATCAGAATTAGAGGACTCACCCTTCTTGGCGCTGGAAGATCTTTTCTTAGGTGTCATTTCCCTAAAGAAACAAGAAAAACAAATTAAAATTCTATATCCGTGAATTGAGTTCATAACGTGTGAATGTATGTTTAACAAAGACATTCGCACACACTAGTCCATTTAACAAAGTGTGCAACTGGCAAGCATCTCAACTCTTGAATGACACGAGGACAACTATTTGTAGACTCACTCAAGAAGACAGTCATAAGGACTCAAGGAGAACTTGGAGGTCACGAATGAGTTGTTAGAGACACCACCATCACTGAAGAAGGAGACTGGAGAGTCTAAAGAAAAGGGATTGTCAGACTCAAAAGTCTCAATTCCTCTTTAAATCTTATCAAAATATTATCCTTGCCTACACAAGGGCTTTAAAGAGCTAAAAATAAGAAATCAAGCTCATATAGAAGGAAAAGAAAGAAAAGGCAAAATCAGAAAGAAAGAAGATGGATATTTCTTGAAGTTTATTATACTTAAAACGATCATCAAGAAGAAATAAAGAAAGAAAGAAACGGAATGAAAGGAAACCCACACTTTTAAGAAGCTGGGAAAGAAAATTTGGATGCCTCAGGGAGTTCTACTGTGAACGAGCTTTGAAAATATGAGTTGACGAAGAAGAAAGGAGGCTTATATATTCGTGGGGGGTATATTCATCAAAATACAAGGAATTTGAAAAGTCCTAGGAACTAATAAAGAAAGTGTATAAAAAGGATAACTGAAAGCCATTATTTTTTCCTTGAAAAATGCATCGTCTCTTTACACTCGTAGGGCATTTTCTAATGGGGCAACTGTAGAAATCAAAATGTGTGTGAATGTCCAATTACATGACATTCACCGCACTTTAATTAGGTGACTCAAGTATGCAAACCTCATTCACACATAAGGTAAAAGCCCATGAGTCCACGAAATGTGCACACTCACCACTAGAAAAAATTGTGCGAATACAATGTTCATATTCGCGCACTATGGAAACCAGAAACTGAAATTTGACCTTATATTTTTTCATGGTGGTTTTTTTGGATAGCCATAACTCCCATGAATTCCCTAACTACCCAGGTGTGGACATCAACGTTCGGGAGGGGTTCAGATTTCCCAGCCCGCCCATGGTTTTTGGGCCTACTCTTCAGCGTGTGAGGGGTCGCTAACCATTTTATAAGAGGGTTAAGCTTTTCTAGGAGTTGCCACCAACTTGGGTTAATTGATGGAGTTGGACATCGATTCTCCTCTTTGAGGGAAGAGGAGAAGTCTAGACCCAATGGTCTAGGGGTTTAACTCCTAATACTGGTTTACATTCTTGAGATAAATGATAAGTTGTTTAGTTGCATTTCTAAATACCTGCCATTTTAAGGTAGCTTCTCTCATTCATACTTGTTTTAAATTATGCTAAAGTCCATGCTTGTTAAATATAAAGTCATTGGTCTAGACCACCCCCGTGGTGTGATCATATCAGTTGCACCTGAGACATAGTCTCAAGTTGCCTACATACCCGATCTTATATGATTTAATGTGTTCCTAGGGTTTTATCAGGATCAAACTGCATGTAGTTCTAAGGGTTTGTTGTGTGTGCCAATCTTGGTAGTTAAGTACGTCTGACTATGAGAGTGATGTATGGTAGATTCATTTTAGAATGTTTATATACTTATAGAATACTCCGTGCTATTGCAAAATGTGAATAAATCAGTAAAATGGGGGTCAGGACTATGTTGTACCAATGTGCATGGTTTTAAGAACCTAATTGGGCTACGATCAAATCCTAGGGTCTTTGGGTCTCGAACCATTGCAACATGACCCTAAGGTGAAGATCTTAAGAGGTCGGGATAGGTTGAAAGGTAGTGATTAGGTAGGTTGACTCGACTTGATTGCAATGACGTAGCAGCCATGATCTAGGCGTTGTCTCCTAGGTAAAGTTTAAGTATTGGATACACTTAGAAATCACAAGCGTGTAGTCAACTTTACTATGATTGTTGGGAATCTAAAAGAGACAATTGCAATGAAGGGATTCCTAGATTATGTCTATAGAATGAAATGGTTTAAAGATGAGATTAAGCTTGGGATAAAGATAGGTTTCATTTATCTTTCACAAGTCTAACCCCTGAAACTCATCCTAACACTTGAAATTCCTATCAATGTCTAAATAAAAATTTAGGTGTTGGAATGAAAACAGGGCCCATAGAGGTGCCTAAGTACGTTGATGAATTCCAAGATGTTATTTTCTTGTGCATAGACTTTGAAGAAGGTCAGGGTTCACAGGGATGGGTCCTAGATCCCAATCCCTGAATTTCTTCACTGCCTACTTTTTCTGTCAACGCCTAAATTTTAACAGAATAAAATTTAGGCTTTAGGTTTGAACAGTCTATATTCCGGATGGCATATCTCTCTCCAAAAAATTCCAATTTGAGCGTGGTTAGTCAATTTAGAAAGTTGAGAGAGAGATATTTCCAACCATATATAATAAGCCTATGTTTTTCTGACTTTTGATTATAAAAACTGATGCTTATATTTTCTGTCAATGCTTGAATTTTAACAGATTAAAATTAAGGCGTTGGGTTTGAACAGTCTGTATTCTAAAGGGCATATCTCTCTCTACAAAATTCTAATTTGAGCGTGGTTGGTCAATTTAGAAAGCTGAGAGAGAGATCTTTCTAACCATATATAATAAGTCTATGTTTATTTGATGTATGATTATGAAACTGACACCTACATTTTCTATCACGGCTTGAATTTTAATCTATTAAAATTTAGGCATTGGGTTTAAACAGTTTGTACTCCAGAGGGTATATCTCTCTCCATAAAATTTTAATTTGAGCATAGTTGGTCAATTTTGAAAGATGAGAGAGAGAGAGATCTTTCTGACCATATATAATAAGCTTATGTTTGTTTTAATGCCTGATTGTCCAATGCCTACTTTTCCAATGCCTACTTTTCTAATGCCTAATTTTAATTCCCTTAAAATTTAGGCGTTAGGCTTGGACCCAAAATCCAGTAGCCTTGTTTTGGCCATTTGGAACCCTTAGAGGCATTGAAAAATTCTAAAATTTCTACCACATAAAGGCATATACCAAGGGAATAACATATCCAAATATTAGCTCAAGATCATGTTTACCAAATTCTATAAAAAATAAACAATAATTTAGCTGAATTAGGTCTCAAAAGACCCAGATTTTGGGGTCTGTTTGGAGGGCCATCTCAAGGCCTTCCACAGCTCCTAAAATCATGAAATTAAATCCACTAGCTAGCATATATATATATATTGTGACATATTAAAATTTGAGTTTAAACAAGTATCTACAAAATTCACAAAAAATCAACATTAAAACATGTTCAAATATAAGAATAAGTAGAGGTTGTTGAGTCTTTACTGTGTAACCAGAATTAGAGCAATGATTTAGCATGATTTTGACAGCATAACATGTGAAGTGAGCATATGAATTTAGGGATTAGCAAAGCATAGAGGGTTTAGGCTTACCTTAGGTCTAAGTGGCATTGATTTTGCTATAATCCTCCTTTTCTTCCTCTTTCTCTTAGTTTTTTTAGGGTTTTTTCTTACCAACCCTATGCTACACAAAATTGAGGCTATTTATAGACCCAATTTGGATAGGTGTGTGGCTAAGGTTCATTTGGAATGGAGGGTGGGGATTAGGTTTAGGTGGTGTTGAGTATAGGGCTAAGATTTCATCTAAAATAGGTAGATGGGGTGCAAGGGATTTGTGCTAGGTGATGTGACTAAGGGAGTGGCTAGGATTAAACCTAAGATCTGAGGTGGAGGGTAGAGATTGACTTGTGTTTGTTAGCATGGATTGGTGATATGGACCAATGGGAGAGGGGTAGATTTATGATGTAGTAATTTTGAAAAAAAGTTTAAGTTAATGATGTAGTATTTTGGGATTTGGATTAATGATATAGTAAATGAAGATTCTAAAACATAGGTCCACATCCATTTTTTATTTTTTTTACTTGGTCCTTACGGACACACTGATCAACCAGATTTGTGATCCGACATCCGTAAACCCTTAAAAGTCTAATTTTTGGTAAATTTGGAAAAAGCTTCATTGGACTATAAGAAGGATAAAATGGTAAAATTATTTACCAAAATCTTTAAGGAATATGTGTGAGTTAGATCATTGGAGGTGCTTCCACAAACGGCGAGTTAATCAGATATGAATACGGGGAGTAACATGAAAAACCATCTTTTAGAGGAAAATTGGAACCACACCGATACTAGTGATTCTGTCCGAGTTTGCGTTTTGACCCTTCAAACTCTGTTGGTTGTAAACAGACAATGGTTTTTGGGTTTTTCGGACATTTTGGTCGCATTGGTATGGTCGAAATTAGGTTTCGGAATGAGTTTGAATAAAGACCTATGAAGCAATAAACCTAAGAAATGCTATATTTTGGGTATGACAGGGTTTGTGAATGGGTGGGGTCCATTGTGAAAAACTGGTGGGCCACAAAGTGTTGGAGTCTTAAGAGTCTCGGAGCCATAGGAACTAACATGACATCATTCAGGTAAAGAGAGAAGCTTCAGGGATCCTTTGAGGGTCCAGAGGTAAATTCTGATGGCAAAAGAGTAAAATGGTAATTTTTTGCCTGTAAGGTCAAAAAATGGTAAAAATGAGGATTCTTCACCTATGATGTTTCATGACAAGAAGGCTTATATAGGTGAGAGAAAATTTAGTAATCTGAGTGGTAGATGTGAGTTTCTGGCCTTTGAAGGTAAAAGGGCAAAATGGTAATTTTTTTAACATATGGTGCTTTGCTAAGGGAAGCCTTACGAAGGCGGGAAAAGTTATAGATAATATGGATGGAGCTCTTAAATGTGGACCCTCAAAGTCCTGTTGATGCTTTTGTGGAAGATTAGGGTTTGACTTGAAATAATGTATTTGGGCTATAAGAAGGTGCTTTGACTAGTTCATTTGCGACTGAAGTATCTGAAAAGACTTCTTTAGGGATGCCTAACCTCTTAGAATCCAGGTTTTCTCTTCCTAAGCCATGGGTGCATAAAGTATTGATGCCTAAATGCTATTATGTTATCCTAATGCTATCAAATGACCTAAGTCAAAATTTGGGTGCTGACACTAGGAGACTGAAGGAGGGTGTATTCTTGTATAAAAGAAACACCTATATGCTTAGGATAAGGATTGAAGAATCCCACTTTAACATGGAATCCATGAATAAGATAGAGTTTATCTTCAATGGGGACTCTCTCCAAACTCATTTTTACACCTATAAATACCTCCAAGGCTACACGAAATAGGAGATTAGAATCTCTTTAATGAGCTAAAGCTTTCAAGCAAACACTGCTCTCCAAATTTGGGTAAGCTCTATTTCTCCATCTCCTTTAAAGCTTAACAAGTTCCCCTCTTCCAAAAGAGGGAAGCAAGTCCATTATACCTCTATAATCTCTCCAAGGAAAATAATATAGGAAGCTTAATGTTAACAATGGTTATGACAAGGTAAACTTACTTGTACTTGACTAGCAAAGCTTGTAACCATATTCATTAATAAAAGAGATTTTCTTCTCCTCTTATCTTATTTTATTTATTTATGCAACTTCTTCTTCATCATATAAGTTGATAAACTTAAGGTTAATAAGAGGTTTGCAGTGTTGAACAACAGTAAATAACAAGTCCCTCAGACTTGGAGTATTAGCCCCCACCCATAAAAATAATAATAAAGTAACCCTTAAATGGCAAGGTAATTTGTTTAACGAATTTTGTCTCATACATGGCTCAAAATTTGGTTTTACACTTATTATCCACAAATAAGTGGACAAGTTGAGCTTGCTAATCGGGAAATCAAACATATTTTGGAAAAGACGGTTAACCTAAATTACAAAGATTGGTCTTTGAGACTAACTGATGCACTTTGGGCATACCATACAACTTATAAGACCTCGTTTGGTATGTCTCCATATCGACTTGTTTATGGGAAAGCTTGTCACTTACCCGTCGAATTGGACCATAAATCATATTGGGCTGTAAAGCAGTTTAATTTTGGTTTAGATAAGGCTAACTCTTTAAGAAAATTGCAATTGAATGAGTTAGAAGAGATTCAACGAGATGCTTATGAGAACTCTAGGATTTACAAAGACTGAATGAAAGTTTTTCATGACAAACACATTTTGAGAAAATATTTTAAACCATCTTAGAAAGGTCTTTTGTACAATTTTAGATTGCATTTGTTTCCTGGTAAGTTGAGATCCAAATGGACAAGATCATTTGTGGTTAAGACTGTTTTTCCTCATGGAGCTGTTGAGGTTGAGAATCCCAAGAATGGTAATGTTTTAAAGGTTAATGGACAATGTCTTAAACCATTTCTTGAGAAAGTTTTACATGAAGATGAGTCCATTGATTTGGAGGATCTTGTTTACCAGGACTTGCCAAGCACTTAAATTCTTTAGATCATAGTAGTGTATGTGTCATAGTTAGTCAGTTTTTTTCCTAGTATTTTTCCTTTCTTTGTTATTTTTGTGTCTAACCCATTTTTTAGGCATTAAAGTTTTAATTTTCTTTTTGTTCACCCCTTGAGGTACTCTCCATGATCTCTATTACTTTGTTTTTCTTTGTTTACATTGAAGACAATGTATGTGTTAGGTTGGGAGGAGAGAATTTGGTGTTGTGTTGGTCTTAAAATTTTCATTGCCTTAGCATGATTATTAAGATTGAAGTTTATTATACTATTTCTATTTAAAATGTTCCATTGATTTCGTGCTCAAATTACATTGCACATGCACTTTAGCCACATGAATATGATTCTTAATTGAAAGGTAAAGATGATTTTGAAAATCTTGATAAAAAAATGTGGAGACTTTTAACCCTTGCGAGTATTTGAG